>CAJQZJ010034926.1:179331-197363 GCA_907164525.1 Lophiomys imhausi | reverse complement strand
CATGCCTTTAATCCCAGCACACTCCAGACCTGGTCTACAAAGCAAGCTCCCTGACAACAAGAGCTACATAGAAAGACGAT
Source organism: Lophiomys imhausi (assembly GCA_907164525.1). Lineage (NCBI taxonomy): Eukaryota > Metazoa > Chordata > Mammalia > Rodentia > Muridae > Lophiomys > Lophiomys imhausi. The sequence goes on along the minus strand of CAJQZJ010034926.1, from coordinate 197,283 downwards.
GTCTTTAAAAAAAAAAAGTTCTCTCTCCTCTTCAAACCTACATACCACAGTTATCAAGAAATTAAAGTGAGAGTTTGTAGGAAAAGGAAGCAGTCAGAAAATGAAAGCTGGACATCATTATTCATCGCTGTTTGTTCCCTGAGTATGGATGCAATGTGACCAGCTGCATCTTGATCCTGGGGCTAAATTTTTTAAATTTATTTTGTTGGGTATTTTGCCAAGCAATAAGACAAGTGACTGTTTATAATTTAAAATAGTTATACTTATTTTAATCCCAAATATGCAATGGGGCTTTCATAGAAAGGTTGATCCTTAGCCTAGAGCAGAGTAGTAGTCAGCTTAGAAATTATCTAAACTTTATGTATGGATCTAAGTTTGTTCTGAGTCTGGGTATTGTTCGACATCACTAAAGATAGTGTTTAATTTATTTGAAATTATCCTTAGAATTTTTGTATTAAAACAAAAAGAAGTTAGATATTTTCTAAGTATTCCTGAACAATAGCTGTAAATTGTGCAATATAAGAAGAATAAGCAGCATATTAGTAACAGTGAAAATATAGCAAAAGTCCAGCAAGATGGCTGCATGGGTAAAGAAAGCAGATTCACATGCTTGGTCATAAGACTTCAAACCCCAGAAAGGGGGAAGAGGAAAATCAACTACATGAAGTTGTCCTCTGACTTTCATAGGAATGCCATGGTAGGCCTTCCACTACACGCATGTGCACATACACAAAGGCAAACACAGATGGTAATAACAAAAGCAATAAAAAATAAGAAGAATAGAGGGAAAAGGAAAAATATAAACTGTGAGAAAAATAAATGTCAATAACCTAAATAATTGGTTTTGTTTTATAGCTAATATGAACTACTTCTTTAATCTGTGGTCTAAAAATACAGGAACTATAAATAAGGTAAGCATAGACAAATTCTGTAAAGTCCCTAGACATATCTGTGTACTTCAGCAGATTCAACAAATAAATGTGATGAATGGACATTTCACTAATACACCACACGCTCTGTCTATATGTGCATCAAGGTTAAATGAGCATGTACATAGTTTGCAATATGTGAAATAAATTATTTAAAAAAATAATTTTTTAAATTAATCAGAATATGTGAAATGCAATGGGAGAAAAGTTATGATGTTTGCTGGTTTCCATGTAACACCGTTGAGCAAAAACATAACAAGATGTAACCTATTCCTGGCAATGGAGATTTTAATTGGTGGCATAAGATGTCTAGTTGGACTCCCAACAGGAAGTATTGTCTTCCCTGTTATTTGGTGGGTGAGTGTGAAGGTGGATGAGTGAGTATAGGTAATTGAATACACCACGTCACTCTTGTAAATGTCAGAGGACAACTTATGAGAGTCAGTTGGATCTTTCCTTTCACAACATGGGTCCAGAGGATTGAACTCAAATTGTCAGGCTTGGCAATAGGTACTTTACATGTTGAACTATAGCTCTAGTACAAGAAAGATTATTCTTGATCACATACTAAATCTGATCTCTTTAAATTTGACAGGAGTATTTACATTGGTACAGAACAAAGGAAGCTGTAGCACACATAGTTCTTTTGAAGTTTGCTTAAAATTTTTCATAAGGTGTTCCAATTTGTACTTTAAAATCTTTATTTATTGTGGTTAAATGTACTGAAAATGAAATTTAACGCTCAAATCATTTTAAGCATAAATTGGAGAATTATACTCATTATCAATATAGTATAACCATTGTCAATCCAAACAAGCATTTTGTAAAACTTAAGCCATAATCCTTCATGAATGATTATCAAGCAAAAAAGAAATGAATTAATGTAACATCCACAGCTTTCTAATCAGCTTAGTTAGCTTTATTTTCCTTAACTAAAACAAGGAAAGTAGTGTAAATTTCTCCATTGCATTCTTCACCAACTCTCTCATCTCCTCTACTTATTCTTACAACATGGCTCCTCCCACTTATGCTTCTTGCCAGCCAAAACAACATTAAAAATGAAAAAGCTTTCTATAAAAAATTCTATATATCTATACTTATTCTACTACACATTCTTCTAATCCTAACATTCTCAGCTTCTGAACTTATCATATTTTATGTTTTATTTTGAAGCCACTCTAGTTCCAACACTAATCATTATTAACAGATGGGGAAATGAAACAGAATGCCTAAACACAGGACTTTATGTCCTATTTTTTTTAAATAATTTATTTTTTATTTCTTCAAGTTGCATCTCAATCACAATCCCCTCCCTACTCCCCCTTCCAGTCCCACCCTTCCACCCTCCTCCCCCTAACCCCCATCCACTTCCCTTCTTTTTTTGTTTTTTTTAGTTTAAGGTATTTCTTTTTCCCCCCAACAGCTCTCCCTTTCAGTCCAAAAAAATGGTTCTTTTTCTTATAACTATAAATACAATACAAAACAACAGAAATAAATAGGCCACAATTATGAGAGTTATATGGCTTAGCATACATTCCCAATGTCCAGTCCATATGTATTTGGCACCTGACTTTAACATTCTACTATCTAACCATCTCCATGAGTTTAAAGTTCTATATCTAACTCAGCTTTCATACTAACTTGCCTCATAATTTTAAATATATCTTCTTAGATCCAGAACACCCTCTTGATTCCTAAACAACTCAAAATTTAACTATGAAACTCTAGCTATCTATTGTTCAACCACCTCAGAGACCTGAGAGGGATATTTATGTCCTATTTTATACTCTGATCGCCTCAATCACACTCTTAATTGCCTTAATCTCTTCTTGCAATTGTATAGGCACTTTAAACTTTATACTTATATCTTTCAACATCCTATGCCAATTCATTCATGAATTGCTGCTTCTATGTACTTCATAGAAATGAGATCATATAATATATATCCTTTGCATCTGGATTATTTCACATACCATGACTTTTTCATTGATTCCTCTTTTTTTAATGTTTATTTATTGCTTCAAGTTACATCTCCTTCACAGTCCCCTCTCTCCACCTCTCCCAGTCCCATCCTCCCACCCTCTTCCCCCTTTCCCACCTATCCTACTGCTCTGGAGTGGGTTGCCACTACATATCAGCCCCCCTCAGTTCAACAGTCATATGAGGGCTAAGAGCTTCCTCTTGCACTGGAGGCCTATATGGCAATTCCATTAGGGCAAAGTGTCCCACTAACAGATAACAAGCACTATGTTCCTGTTCCTTTTGGTGTGTTGGTTGTACAGTAGTTACCCTGTACTACATGGCTAAAATCCAATTATAAATGAATAGTTCCCATGTGCATCTTTCTGAGTCTGAATTAGCTCACTCAGGATGAGCTTTTCTAGTTCCATCCAATTGGCTGCAAATTGCCTGATTTCCTTGTTTCTGATAGCTGAGTAGTTTTCCATTGTGTAAATATACCATGGATTTTTGTTTTTTGTTTGTTTGTTTGTTTTATCCATTATTCAGTTCAGGGACATCTGAGTTGTTTCCAGTTTCTAGCTCTTACAATTAAAGCTGCTATGAACATAGGTGAGTAAATGTCCTTGTGCTTTGGCGAGGAATCAGTTGGATGTACCCACAAGTGGTATGGCTGGGTCTTGAGGTAGAAATATTGCAAGTTTTCTAAGATATCACCAAACTGATTTCCATAGTGATTGTACAAGTTTGCACTCCCACCAGCAATGGAAGAGTGTTTACCTTTCTCCACAGCCTCACCACCATGTGCTGTCATTTGAGTTTTTGATCTTAGCCATTCTGACAGGTGTGAGACGGAATCTGAGTCGTCTTGATTTGAATTTCTCTGATGATTAAGGATGTTAAGCATTTCTTCAAGTGTCTCTTGGCCATTAGAGATTCCTCCTTTGTGAATTCTTGGTTTAGCTCTGTTCCCCATTTTTTGATTGGATTATTTGGTTTCTTAGTGTTTAGTTTCTTGAGTTCTTTATAAATTATAGATATTAGCCTTCTGTCGAATGTAGGGTTGTTAAAGATCTTTTCCCCTTTTGTAGGTTCCTGCTTTGCTCAAATGACAGTTTCCTTTGCCTTACAGAAGCTTTTCAGTTTCATGAGGTTCTATTTATTGATTTTTGTTCTGGGCATCCTTGCCTTGTCCCTGATTTTAGAGGAAATGTTTTAAGTTTCTGTCCATTTAATTTGATGTTGGTGACTGGCTTGCTGTGTATTGCCTTTATTATTTCTAGGTATGGTCCTTGTATGCCATCTCTCTTCAGGACTTTTAGCATGAAGGGGTGTTGGATTTTGTCAAATGCTTTTTCAGTATCTAGCAAGATGATCATGTGGTTTTTTTCTTTAAGCTTGTTTGTATGTTGGATTACATGGATGGATTTTTGTATGTTGAACCCCTCCTGCATTACTGGGATGAAGCCTACTTGATCATGGTGTATTGTATGATACTTTTGATGTGTTCTTGGATTTGGTTTGCCAGTATTTTATTAAGTATTTTTGCCTATATGTTCATGAGGAAAATTGGTCTGAAGGTCTCTTTCTTTGTTGGGTCTTTGTATGGTTTAGGTATCAGGGTGACTGTGGCCTCAAAGAATGAATTTGGCAGTGTTCCTTCTGATTCTATTTTGTGGAAGAGTTTGAAGAGTATTGGTATTAGCTCTTCATTGAAGGTCTGGTAGAATTCTGTGCTAAAGCCATCTGGCCCTGGCCTTTTTTTTTTTTTTTTTTTTTGGTTGGAAGACTTTTAAAGACTGTTTCTATTTCCTTAGGGGTTATAGGACTGTTTAATTTGTTAACCTGATCCTCATTTAACATTAGCAGGTGGATTCTATCAAGGAAATTTTCCATTTTGCTTAGGTGTTTCAAATTTTGTGGAGTACAGATATTTGCAGTAAGACCTAAAGATTCTCTGGATTTCCATATAATATATATCCTTTGTATCTGGATTATTTCACATAGCATGATTTTTTTATTGATTCCTTTTTATTGTAACAAATTATACATTAAAATATACTATTTTAACCAATTTCAAGCCTAGAACTCAAAGACAGTGAGAATATTCACAGTGTTATACAACTGTCAATATTATCCATTTCCAGACTTTTCTTATCATGCCCAAAACAGAAACTTTGACTCATTAAACAGTAACTTCTCATTTTATTCCTTTAAGCTTCAGGTAACCTCTACTTAACTTGTGGTCTTCAATAATCTGCCTGGTATATAAATCTCATATAAGCAGAATGTTACATAATATTTATCCTGTGTTTATTTCAGTTAATATTATGTTTTTAAGGTTTATCCCCATTGTAGCATATATAGAATCTAAATACATTTTAATCCTTATGTGTGTTTGTGTGTGTGTGTGTGTGTGTGTGTGTGTGTATGTATGTATGTGTTTATCTGTGTGCATATATTCTGAAGGTTGGAGGCAGCTGCCAGATTTTGCCATGACAGGGTGGTCTTTTATGGCTAGTTGTTTGGAACACAAAAGTGTTCAGGGATTTCTCAACTGTCTTTGTTTTTTGACAGCACAGGGCTCATATAGAGTTCAAAACTGTCACCTGATACACCATGCTTTTTAGGGGTTAGACAAGTAGGCTACATCTCCCAATACATTATAAAAGAGACTCTTTAATGAACTACCTAGAAAATGATATGAAACATTCTAAATTTTGTGTACTATTTATATTTCTTTTCTTCAGTAACTTCCAAAATTGCCTGTTAAGCTGGAGTGAGTATAAATTTAGTAACAAAAAAACTTGACAGTTATTTATTCACCCTTGTCTCTTCCTTTTCCAGGGAGCCCACTAGTAATTTGATCATATAAACTTCACCATTGCATTTCCTTCAGTTAAACTTAACTAAGTTCCAAAGATGCAATACTTTACACAACCTGAAAGAATATGATTTGACCCAAAGAAAAAGTGAAGCTATTTTACATTGTAATAAATTGTCAATCATACTTTTTTAGCTCTGTTCACATGTTCCCACTATCTTCCTGCCATTGATTCTGTCAATTTGATCCCTTATATTATCCAAATATCTGTAGGGTAGTTAAGTTTGTTGAAATAGAATATTAAAACATAAAATATTTTTCTCTGTTTAGAAGAATTCCAAGACTATATTACAGGAGAGTGTGGACACACAAGAAATTAAACAGATGTAATAATTACTCTGGCTTTATATCCTTTACTTTTTAAAGAAAAAGAACTCTTATTTTAGTCACAGATTTGAAACATCACGAAAGCAGATCCTGAATGAATGGAAAACATTCACTCATGTGATGGCATGCCTAGAAACTTTCTGTGGTTTTTGCTAAAGACAAAACTTTAGAAAGAAGAAGGGAGCTTTCAAAAAGTACCATTCTATAAACAAAAACCATATGTAGTCTTCAAAGCATATCAAACTCTAAGCTCATTCTACTTCTATCTTGAAAATTGATTATAACAACATACATACAGTCATGTCTTGACTCCTCAGATGTGACATTAACTTCTACCAGGTTGATATATTCTAAGTGAAATGGTTTAACATGTATTTCAAAAGGAGAACACAATCTAGTCTCTGGAGCCCAGAAAGCCTAACATGCTTGGCTGCTCTATCCAAAGAGCAGTGTGGTGGTACATGCTTCTAAGGTCAGCTACTGCACAGGCTGAGTCAGGCGTTAGACAACATAGAATACATTAAAAACAAATCCTTATCCTTACACATGGTTGATTACATACTACCTCTGAGCTAGGTTTAGAAGCAAACATTTAGGCATAGCAGGCAAATGTTGTATGTAGGGATTTTTTTTTTTTTGAGAAAGCATATTGATTGACAGAAGCTAAGTTGTTTAAGAAAGAGGTATATGTTAGCCCACGAACATCATTATGCTCTGAATAATTGGTTTTCTTATACTATAAAGATATGATTCAGTATAAATAATATAATATTGAACTCACTGGCATAGAGAAAGATGTTTATTGTTACTTTGAAGAGGGTCATGGCATTGCTCAATGATGGAACAAGAAGAGAGAATGCATATCTAGTGTGAATCCTGTTGAAGTTTAGAAAACAATATACCAAAGTGAAGAGCATAGAAGAAGCATAAATAAAATTTATTTTTGACATCCCATTCTATTCCCCTGACACCTATTCCACTCCACTCCACCATAAAAATTAGGACTTTTCTAAGGCAGGATATAGAAACTAGAAACTTTTCCTTAAAAGAAAGCCATGAAATCTCATAACTATTATTCTAATTTTCTCATATGCTTTCATCTTACAGAGGGCCATAAAGACATTCTCTGACATATTTTGAATAATGGTATCCAGACTCCTATTCCAGAGAATCCTGCAACATACCTTGGAGGAGGAAATGTTACATACAGAGGCTGTTATATAGGGGACCTCCCCCTTTTCTGACAACAATGGGAGGAGAGCGTAGAAGAAGGGATATATGGAGGGAGCTGGGAGAAGAGGGAAGGCTATGATTGGGATGTAAAGTAAATAAATTAATTAATTAATGGAAAGAAAAACATTAAAAAACGTCTAGACAGGCCTTACTTTCTCAACCTGTTTCTAGAAAAGCTTACTTTTATCTGATTATATCTACAGGCCTCTCCAAACTTTATCAAACTCAAGCATAAAAATGAATAGTTCATATTGGGTCTTAGGTTTTCAATCTGAAGGATCATCACATTTGCATAACACTGGGACCAAATAAACTTGTTATGCTTTTCTCTTTATTGTCTTTTGTTATATTAAAGTCAGACATCAGTATTTATGTTGTCATGAAAGGGCTCATCCCCCCCTTTTTTTGCTTTGAAATTTCTGATTAGGGAAGTATACCTCTAACCCAACAAGGAAGAATAAGTAGAAATCTCCTGTCACCAGCATCTCTCTGGTTTTGCTCCCCAACTCCCAAGTCCAGAGGGACCAGTTGGTAAGTGTTTGGTGTACAAGTATGAGAACCCATGTTCATATCCTCAATGCCCCCATAAAAACTGGGTGTGATAGCATGCTTCTGTAATTCTAGTACTGGGGGAGAAGGAGGCAGAGACAGTGACCTCTGGAGTGTTCTCACCAGCTAGTCTCGGCTATCAGTGAACTCTGGGCTCAGAGGAGACCCTGTCTCCAAAAATAATGTGAGGAGAAGAAAACATCTGACATGCCTATACACAGAAGTGGTAGTGGGCATTGAGACAAGGAACATGAAGTGTAATGTAGAACACAGAGAATTTATTACCAAGTAAAATACATTATTCTTAATGGGTGGGAGTGGATCAAGGCCAAGGAGACCATTATGTTAGTTTACATTTTCAGCAAGTTTTCTTCTATTTTTGAAATGTCTGAAACAGATGGCTTTCCTGAGGGGGAATTTCTTGCCCCGGTGATTGTCAGGCCCATTTGGATCAATTGTTCCACAAGGGGTCAATGTGTGTCCTTGTTCATTATCAGAAAGTCGCCTGCTATCTTACAAGGTTCAGGAATCCAGGAATCAAGTTTGGTTTAAACTAATAATCTTCTGGGAAGTTCAGGATGTCACATCCCCTCCCAGGATGAGAACTATGAGTCAGGAGCCATTCTTCTAACCAGTAATTTGAGCTCCACAATTCCAATACTTGGTTTTACCTGATGTTGATTATAAGGGAGGGGACCAGACCTAATGTCATCTAGTTCTGCTAATATCTAACTAGCTGCATAACAGTTTGACTCTAGCTCACTCCCATTTGTATTCTGTGTTGATTGGAGAGCTCCAAGAACACAAAGACAAATTTCAACAGAAGTATTCAAATTAAGAAGAGCAACAGAGCAAGCAAACAAAGACCAGTGCTGATTACTGATTAATGAGGAAAGCAGGCAACAGGATTTTGCAGGAGATATGGCAGGAAGGAACTGTCTGTGGAAAGCAGATGATTGGAAAACACATTCAAAGGGAAGTCTGAGAACTTCCGAAATGTAAGAATATTCTGCAAACTCTCGGAGCACCCCTAACACAATCACTGAACAACATGACATCAGGGCCACATAAAAGAGGCTTCAGAGGATCTAAGGAAACAAAGAGTTTTAGGCTGGGCCAGGCAGTCATTGTTCTCTTAATTTCACAAGCTTGGATTCCCATCAGATCCGTAGGAAGGAAGAACTGGAAATCGATTTCAAAACTCCACTCGCTATCTTTATAGTCTTTACCTCTAAATTGTAGCACGTAGATTTTAATTAGAAAATGGATGTAACTGCTACCACAAAGAATTTTAAGAATGGATGTAACTGACACTAAAAAGAATTTTAAGGAGTCTATGGAATTATTTTATCATTTGCTTAAAGTCCCAAGTTTGAGAAGTCCTTCGGAAATTTTTATGTAGACATCTGGGATAGGTGCCTCTTGCCTTATTGTATCAAATTAAACCAAATGGTATTCAAAACAGGATCAGAGCAACTAACCTTAACATTATATCTTTCAGGTTAACCTAACTTCTTGCCAGATCAGTTGTACTCCAGGTTATCTAGGTTCTTTTATTTGTACGGTAATAAAATTTCTTTGTATATATTTTTTTAAATCTCCCTTCCTACTAAAAAGCTGCTTTTGGAAAGCAGTAGTACATTGATAATTTGAAGCTTACTGCAAGTGAAGAGTGCTCTCTTTCTAGGCATATGCTTCCCACACGAATGACTACACGCATATGCCATTGGTTTTTCTCCCTCTACTAACTTTCATCTCACTACTCAATCCATTCAATCTCTGACAATCCCTTATGCATTGGTCCGTACAGGGCCACTTAGCACAGTGCTTGTCATAAAATTGAAGCTTGATGACGTAGTTTCTCTCTCTTTTTTTCTTTCTATGTTTTTTATTTTCTAAAGTATTTTATATTTTTATGAAATTAAATCATCATTTCCTACTCCTGTCAACTTCCAGAGGCCACAGAAAAGGGGGAGGATTTCTGCACTCACAGTCTGTTGTGGGCTCAGTCTACTTTGTGCATCTCATCTAGGTATAACAATGTAGGGTACATAGAGTCAGAAATCAAAGAATAAAGATACAGGAAATAATGCTTTAGACATTAGACGGTTACAGAGTGAAAAGTTGATGAGGACTAATAAGCAGGAAAGGGCTTTGAATCAGAACATTGACCAGGAGAGCACATCTGTAAAATTAACTAAGTAGGGCTCATAGGGGCTCACAGAGACTGAAGCAGCAACTGGGCAGCCTGCATGGGTCTGACCTAGTCCTTCTGCATCCATGCTGTGGTTGTTGGCTAGGTGTTTTGGGGGGACACCTGACAGTGGGAGTAGGTGTATCTCTAACTCTTTTGCCTACCTTTGGGACCCCTTTTCTCCTACTAGTTTGCATGGCCCAGCCTTGATGTGAGAATTTGTGCCTGGTCTTACTGTATCTTGGTGTAATGTGTTCCTTTGATGTCCCTGGGAAGCTTGTTCTTTTCTAGGGGATGATGGTGTGAGGGGGTGTGAGGTAGATCTGGGGAGAAGGGAGGTAGGTGTACTGAGAGGAGTGAGGGAGGGGAAACTGCAGTCATGATGTATTTTAGGCCAGAAGAAGAAAAAAGTTTAAAATATCATTTTCCTTTATCCCTTTCCTCATTCTAGTCCAGCGCGGTTCTAACCTATGAGTTGTAACCCCTTTGGGCATAGAATGACTCACAGAGGTTGCATATCAGATATCCTGTATACCAGAGATTAATATTAGGATTCATAACAGTAGCAAAATTACAGTTATGAAATAGAGACAAAAATAATTCTCTGCTTGGGGATCATCACAATATGAAGAACTAACTGTATTAAAGGATCGAAGCATTAGGAAGATTGAGAACCACTGCTCTAGTCTCTCACAATTTACCCCCTTTCTTTCTCTCTCATTTTTATGGTCTCTTTTTCTTTGCTGTTACATAGATAGATAGATAGATTCCTAAATATATAAGTACAATCTGCTCAGTATAACACTATTTGTGTGTTTATCTGTGTATAAACATAAATATGTATTTACATATATGATTTCAGAATTTACCACTTAATACTAGATAATCAATAAAGAGACCCTTCTATGGGGAAGAGAATTTTTTCCCTCTGCATTCAGCATTCCTTAATTGCCTGTAGTTCTTTGTTTAGGGTTGAGATTGTGTGATTTCCCCCTTCTGTATTAACATGTATATTGGTGTCCAAAATTTTCACACAATGTATTTTAAACACAATCACCTTCCCTCCCTTAACACTTCTCAGAACCAACTCCTGCCTTCCCTTCCCACCCAATTTTATGTCCTTTTAATTTTCTTTCCACCAAAGCCAATTTGCGCTGTGCAAATATTCTTGCATGACGTTCTACTAGAACATAATCAACTTATCATGAACTAGTCTTAGAACAACCTACTCCTACCGCTGACAGAATCATTGTTAGTTTCTGTCAGTGGTAGGAGTAGGTTGTTCTAAGTAGGTTGTTCTAAGTAGGGTGTTCTAAGTTTAGTAGCCCCTAAACTAGAGGTCGAACTTCATGCCCAACTCTCCTTTTTACTCTTGGATTTTGTCTGGCTTGAACTGCACAGGTACTGCCTATGCTGTCACAACCTCTGAATTCATATGTGCAGCTGCCCTGCTGTGTCCAAAAGACCCACTTTCCTTGTAGTCATTCCTCACTTCTAGTACTTTCAGCCTCTCTTCCACAGTGATTCTTGAGCCTTGGGAGGAGAGGGTAGACTATGTATGATCCACTTAGGAATGAATGTTTTACAGAGTCTTGTTCTCTGCATCTTGGCCAGTTATGGGTCTCAAAAACTTCTCTGATGAGGGATGAGGGATGAGGGGTGCCTTAGTCTACAAGTATAATGATAAATAATCAGGAGTTGCTTTAATACTATGTCTTTTTAGCAGTATAATTGTAGTAGTTTCTCCCCTTGGGGCATATGACTTGTCTAATCACAGGTTCCTGATCCAATAATTGTGCCAGGTATGAGGTTGATCTTGTGGAGTGGGCCTCAAACTCAGTCAAAAATTGTTAGTTACTCCCAGAACATTCACTGCTGATGGGAGTGAAGTCTAGTGCAGCTATTATGGGAATTAGTGTGGAGGTTTGTTTTTTTTTTTTTTTAACTGAGAATAGAACTACTGCATATATATGTTACTTTTTCATTGGTGTGATAAAGCTCCATGAACAAGCTTGCTCCTAAGAACATACTATTTTCAGCAAGGCCACACCTCATAAGCCTTGTGAAACATCATTACCACCAACTCAACTTGAGAACAAGTATTTCAATGCCAAAGACTGTGAAGGACTCTTCATGCAAACCATAATACACACAGTCTATCTCTTTTCCACATATTTCCAGGAATTGTATTAAGAAAGCCTTTCCTTTTTCTCTTTTTTTTTTTTTTTTGTTTTTTTCGAGACAGGGTTTCTCTGTGTAGCTCTGGCTGTCCTGGACTCGCTTTGTAGACCAGGCTGGTCTCGAACTCACAGAGATCCGCCTGCCTCTGCCTCCCGAGTGCTGGGATTAAAGGCATGCGCCACCACCGCCCGGCTTCCTTTTTCTCTTTTTATTGTTCCACTTACAGGTTGTGTAAAATACAGAATTAGAAATTACAGTATAAGAGTACACAAACACACACACACACACAAACCACATATATCAGTAAAATTAAATATTATGTTAAATTCTAAGGTACATGAATGCATTCACAAGGACACTTGCTTAACCTAAACAATTTCATTTTAGGCTTCACTCATTTTCTCTAATTAAATTTACTTTTCCTTAAGCACCAAAGTTTAAAACAAAGAAATATTCTTTTTTGTGTAAAGGAGCTATCCTGTTTTATTTCATCTATTTGGGTAGTTACAGTGTTTTCCATTGCAACTAGATGTTATTTCATATTTATAATGCAATAATTTGCATTCATGGAGTAGCAAAGAACATTTCCATCAGGAAGGAAACACATTTCAAAAAAAATTTAAGTTAATTTAATGTGGAAAACACAACTGGTTCATAATTCAATAGCGCAGCATTAAGTTTTATAGTGGATCACTTTCCCCTAGCTGGCTACTTTGTCTGGTCTCAGTGGAAAAGGGTGCTCTTAGTTCTGATGTAAATTGAAGAGGGTGGGTTGAAGGGGGGGCACACCTTTTCTGAGGAGAAGAGGAGGGGGAAAGGGGAGAGAGGTTGGGAGAGTAGGAACAGGTGGAGAGGAGGAAGGGAGCTTGGTCCACCTGTTAAAAAGAATAAATTAATAAATAAAGCAATTAATTAAGAAAAAAGCAAGAGTTGGTGAAATTATAATTCTTGTGTTTATTTCTAATAGTAATAAATAGCTTGTTGAAAGAAAATTAAACTATTGTAGTCACACGTGCAACTTTGAAATAATTGGTTGTTTACTCTTAATTTATCTCAACCCTGAGACAGGCTCTAAGGACAAAAAATGTGGGGTATAGGCATAAGCACATAAATGAGAAAAAGTTCCCTAGCTGATTTTAATGCACAACTCCTGTCACAATCACTGTTCTAAACAATCATTTCAGGTTACAAAATTTCACTGTTCTCAAAGTACAACCAGTCTCTCTAAAGCAGTTTTATGAACAGCTCTATCTACTTAGTATCTCAAGGATATAAGCAAATAAGTATGGACACCACTACCATTGCTTCCCACTACCTAGCACTAGACAACTTGGGGCCCAATCCCAGTGTTTAGACTTTGAATCACCCTCCTCTGTTTGTTTGAGATCTCTATATTCCTGATACTACACCTCAGACCAGAAATTACAAAAATTAACCGTTATTGCAAGTGCAGGAGGTGCTGAAACTTAAGTCAGAATTGGAAAATTTAGTTGGAAATCAAGTACTGTTTTAGCACTAAGTATTCATCTTCTGGAGTGGAGCTGACAAAACAGCCTATGAGGAAGTAGCAATGAGTGTGGGCTGGAAGATGCTGCCCTTGACATCTGTCTTAAATAATTGACAAAGATAAAGCAAGTTAAAGAGTAGCAAAAAGCAATGTTTCTCAATGGCATATTGCGTCTACAAAGATTCCCCAACAATCCCCTTCTTTGAGTGACTACTGTACTCTCTAAATATCAGAAATGGACCCAGAATTGGCCTTCACTTCAATAAGTGTGCCAAGATTCAGATAAAATTCCACATGTATATTTTTTTTCAGAGAAACAGGATCATAAGTTAACTTAGACGACTACATTGTATGGCGATCCCTTACATTAAAGCTGTCTTTTGCCTACGAAAATACTGCTATATTTGAGTTTTATCTGAACTGTGCCCTTCCCTAGAATCCTGTAGTAGTTCTGATGTTTTTTTTCTTTGGCAAAACACCCTGTGATTCTTCTAGTGTCTGAATCTTTCTCATTGTATCTGGTTGGTAAAGTTAATTTTCTGAGACTACAGCCTTATTATTTATAGTTTTAGGCTAAAACACCATTCATCATTTTTCCCCATTGGAGCAAGGAAGTGAATGCTCTTCAAACTCTAAGGAAATAAAGTGCTTGGTTCCCTAGATACAAAGTAGCAATAGTTTTCTATTGTATTCTAAATTACTGGAAGTCAAGTTTAAGTCAGTCATACTGTGGAAATGCTGTTTAGAGCAATTAAATAAGAGACTCTGATAAAATGTAAAAATCTAGTGCAATCTAAACAATTTCATCAGTGTTAAATGACTATGTGTTGACAAGAAAGGTCAAAACCTCAGTGACAAAGGTGTGGGAAAAGAAATGAAGAAGAGTCATGGAAAAAAAATACTTTTGCTTTCTAAAACTTTAGTGAGGGACCAAATCATTATAAAAGTTGTCAAATCATGATTCTGATTCTCAAAATTTCACCCTTCTGCCAATATTCAAAACTTCTCTCAAACCCCTTCATCTTAATACCTCTGATGTATTTATAACATGCAAAAGCATTTAAATCACAAATGTAATGTTCAGAACTTTCTCTTAGAGTATAGGAACTTAAAATCTAGCTTCAAAGATCAGGGAAATAGAGGAGGATCAAACTCTGTGTGCTAATTACACTCTGGATTTTTTTTTTTGGTAGAATAAGAGTTTGAATCAGTGGCTGAGCTGAGAAGGAACATTGAAAAGGTATCAGTGTAACTGTGGCCTAATTACCTCTGTTGTACTGTATTGTATTTGTTATTATAAGAGAAAGAGCCATTTGTTGGACTGAAAGGGGAAACTGTAGGGGGAAATAAGATATACCTTAAACTTAAAAGAAAAAAAAAGGGAAGAGGATGGGGGGTTGAAGGTGGGAGAGTGGGACTGGATTTGACTTTTGTACTTTGAATTTTTCCAGCAGGAAATTTAAAAAGCCTTCATCTCCCTAGTAAACTAAAGTAATAGTTAAGCTCACTTATGACCGCCACTCTTACTACTTACAATTCTATAAGTTGTATGATCATTAATATAACTTTTGAGATATATCATTTACCTATTCATTTTTAAAATTTTACTCATGATTTTGTGTGCATTTGTGCAGGTGCACACCTGTCACATGTATAGGTGAGAGGACAACTTAGTAGATTCAGTTCTCATCTTCTACTATGTGGGTTCTAGGGATCTGACTCAGGTCATCTGGCTGTTGGTAAGTGCTTTAACAGCTCTGAAGAGATAATATTTTCACAAGACCATTTCATATGACTCAGTACAACACTGTGAAATAAATACATAAAGATTATTATGATTGCCATTAGAATTTCACAAATTGGGCAAATATTTAGATTGAAGTTCCAGCCTAGTCACTTCTTATGGACTTTTACAAACCACACTTAACAGCAAGCCCCATGTCCAGCAATAGATGTCCAACACAAAACTAACCCAATAGCATTTTTGGAGATTTTTTTTGTCTCTTTGTTTAGACTTTTTAATATTATTGGCCTTTTGTTTGTTTATAGATTATGGCTTCTGAATTTGCGTTTTTAATGGGTTTTGCTTTTGTTTTGTACATGTATGATTTTTTGTCTTTTTGTTTTTAGTTTTTCTTTCTGTTTTCTAAAGAGAGAGAGAGAAAGAAGATGTGGAGTTGGACAGTTGGGGAGGTGGGAAGGATTTGGGAGGACGTGAGAGAAGAGAAACCATGATCAGAATATGTTGTATGAATTTTCAATAAAAAAGAATTCCAGAGCTACATTTCAGTTTCTACTATTATTTATTTCTTCTAATTATAAGATGGAGAGGAGTTATTAGTACCTCTTAAGTAAGATCTTTTTCAGTTCACAAAATTAAACTAATGAATTTCCTAATAATTAACATGGTTTTGTATGAAAAGAAATTGAGCAAAAAAATATTTGAAAAGAAGAGGGTACATGGACCTCTTGCTTCTGCTTTTCAATCTGTTTCTACTGCTGCCATCTACTGTTCTGTCTTGTTTGTTTTGGGGATTAACTTGCATTACATTGTATCTCTGAATGCCACTATAGGAAGGAACTTGGATATTCTCATTTTTCCTATTCAATGCTCTTCCTCTTTCACCATAATTAGGATATGCAACTCCCAGTCATAAAGTTCTTCATAGTTTGTTAACTACTTCTACATGTTTGCCACTCCCAAAGATCATTAATGACACCATTGATCGTGTGACTAAAATTCTCTAAGTCACAGAAACTTGAGCACCAGAAAAGTTATTAAAGCACATATAACAAACCCCAGGAAAATGGATAGAGTTGAAAACAATCATTCTGATTTAGGTAATCCAGGCTCAGAAAAACAAATGTCTCATATTTTCTCTGGCTTGTGAATATTAGCTTTGAATCTTCAGATACATGTATTTCATTTGGAATACCCACAGAGGTCAGGAGATTAGTAAGGAACAATGGAGATGATCTTCAAAGGAGGGGAAATAGACTGCAATGGTATAAAGCTTTAAAGAGGAACAATGGAATAAGAAACAATGGAATAGTAAGTGTTGAATTGGGTGGGGGATGAGAAGTCAGATAGAAGAGGGAACATGAGGAGGGAACTCACACTAAAGACCTTTCAAAAATCTCTTGTGGAAACCTACTACTGTAGAAGCTTTCTACAATATATACATATACATATATGAAAATATTCTCAATTGAATTAATCTATAATGAGACAACAATGTCTCTACTAGACACCAGAGGTTAACAAATCAAAAGCCCAAAGTTAGAAATAGATTATTTCTTTTAGAGTTGTCATCCAGTGAGATTCTCCAGATCTCTTCAAATATTACAGGTTATTGTCAATGTACCCTCCTGAACTTGATGGTAAGGCCATTTTTACCAAAGACATTACATACTTAAATCAAAGAACATGAAGAAATAAAACTGGTACTCACCTGGAAGTTTCTCCCTTATTGGCTAGCTTTCATATTAATGGAAGTTGTTAATGCATGCTACCATGAAAGAAAAGTAATTATTAGTCTTACTAAGCTGTGAGTTTTATAAGCTACAGTAATGACTAGCCTGGCAAGACATGACCACTTGTGTAAAAATGACACCAATGTTACGGGAGTAAACAATCACTTTCTAATTGAATTTAAGGCCAAGAACCAGAGGTTAGGTCCCCAGGAAAGAACCCACTATTATTCTACTAAATGGACATAATGTTAAACCAACTCCTAAAAACTTAACATTGCACCCACAAATAAATTCATATCTCAGCACTCATCAGAGAAACTTCTTTCTGCAGTAGATGGTGATTAACAAAGAGACCTACAACCAGTCAATGTGCAGAAAATAAGAGACTGCAGAATGCTCAGTTCTAAAGGGATCTATATCACACACCCTCTTCCAAGGCTCTGGGATTATTGTGAAAGGGGGATGGGGGCAGAATGATTCTAAGAGCCAGAGGTATTGGATGACTACAAAACACTTTTTGGATACAATAAGGCAGCTTCACATAAGAACTCATAGCAATTGAGACAGTATATATAAGATCTGTGCAAGTTCAAGCCAGATATAATCCCAACATGGGAAGAGGGAGCATACTTGAGGTCTTTCTCTTAGTGAAGTAACTATGCAAAATTAATAGCTACTGGGAAGGAGGGAGGGAGGGAGGGAGGCAGGGAGAGAG
>CAJQZJ010034926.1:110525-149395 GCA_907164525.1 Lophiomys imhausi | reverse complement strand
TAGATAGCTAGAGTCTCATAGTTAAATTTTGAGTTGTTTAGGAATCAAGAGGGTGTTCTGGATCTAAGAAGATGTTTTTAAAATTGTGATGCAAGTTAATATGAAAGCTGAGTTAGATATAAAACTTTAAACTCATGGAGATGGTTAGATAGTAGAATGTTGAAGTCAGGTGCCAAATACATATGGACTGGACATTGGGAATGTATGCTAAGCCATATAACTCTCATAATTGTGGCCTATTTATTTCTGTTGTTTTGTATTGTATTTATTGTTATAAGAGAAAGAACCATTTGTTGGACTGAACGGGGGATCTGTTGGGGGGGAAGATATACCTTAAACTTAAAAAAAGGAGGAAGAGGATGGGGGGGTTGAGGGGGAAGAGGGTGGGAGGGTGGGATTGGAGGGGGGAGTAGGGAGGGAATTGTGATTGAGATGTAACTTGAATAAAAAATAAATTAAAAAATAAAAAGTATGTATGTATGGAAAGTAACAAGAACTGATATTTAGTCTAACAGTGCAAAGCACACTTGTACACACAGTCTTCATATTTCAAGTAATTTCTCTACAAATTCTTACACTTTCTTGAGCATTTATTTTTGGTCACATTTGTATTAATACACGCACTTTAAAACTTCATTGATTTTTATGTACATTAAACTTAATATCCTTAAAATAAATGGACTAATAAAAATGTCAATGTTTTTCATGAACATTACTTGCTTAGAGGTAAATTTCTCATGGTACAGAATATTTAAAAATACTTTGGCCTCTGTGAGAAACACTTAAAGAAATGTTCAACATCCTTAGTCAACAGGGAAATGCAAATCAAAACGACTTTGAGATTCCATCTTAGACCCCTCAGCATGGCTAAGATCAAAAACTCAAGCTACAGTACATGTTGGTGGGGATGTGGAGAAAGGAGAATACTCCATTGCTGGTGGGAATGCAATGTTGTACAACCACTTTGGAAATTAATATGGTGCTTTCTCAGAAAATTGGGAACAGTTCTACCTCAAGACCCAGCTATACCACTTCTTGGTATATACCCAAAAGATGCTCCACCATACCACAAGGACAACTTACTCAACTATATTCATGGCAGCTTTATTTGTAATAGCCAGAAACTGGAAACAACCCAGATGCCCCTCAACTGAAGAATGAATAAATAAAATATGGTATATTTACACAATGGAATACTATACATGGAATAACTCAGCTTTTAAAAGAAATGACATCATAAAATTTGCAGGCAAATGGTTGAAACTAGAAAATATCATCCTATCATCCTAAGTGAGGTAACCCAGACCCAAAAGGACATGCATGATATGTACTCAATTAAAGTGAATATTAGCCATAAAATATAGGATAACCATGCTACAATCCACAGACCCAAAAAAACCTAAGTAACAAGTAGGGCCCAAGAAAAGGTACTTGACTCTCACTTAAAAGGGGTAATAGAATAGACATTAAAAGTCGATGGAGAGAGGGAACTGGGGGAGGGTGTAGAGGGAATGGGGAGGGGAATTGGGGAAGATCAAGTGTAGGGAGAATGAAGGTGAGAGGGTCAGGGGAAAGAATAAAAATTAACAGGGGAGGGGGGTCCATCTCTAGGAAGTGCCAGAGACCTGGGGTGAGGGAGATTCGAGGAAGTCTATGGGGGGTGACCCTAGCCGAGACTCCTAGTAGTGGAGGATATGGAGACTGAATTGGCCACCTCCTGTAGCCAGCCAGGCAGGACTCTCTGTGGAAGGATAAGGATACCAACCCATCCAAAAAACCTTTGACCCTCACTTTGTCCTGCCTACAAGATATGCAGCGACAAAGACAGAGCAGAGACTGATGGAATAGCCAACCAATGGCTGACCCAAATTAAGACCCATCCCATGTGCGAGAACCGATCCCTGACACTATTAAAAATACTCTGCTATGCTAGCAGATAGGAGACTAGCATAACTGTCTTATGAGAGGCTCCATTCAGCAGCTGATTGAAACAGATACAGAAACCCACAGTCAAACATTAGGCAGGGCTCAGGGAATCTTCTGGAAGAGTTGGGAGAAAGATTGAGGGACCAAGAAGAGGGACAAGGACTCCACAGGAAGATCAACTGAGTCAACTAACTTGGCTCTTGGGGGCTCACAGAGACTAGACCACCAAAAAGCATGCATGGGCTGGATTTAGCTCCCCTCCTACATATGTAGATGTGCAGCATGGTCTTCACACTGGTCCACCAATAACTGGAGTAGGGGCTGTCCCTGACTCTGTTGCCTGCCTGTGGATCCAGTTCCCTAACTGGACCACCTTGCCTGGCCTGAGTGGGAGAGGATGTATCTATTCCTGCAGCAACTTGATGTACCAGGGCAGTTCGGTACCCATGGAGGGCTACGAGAATGGGAGGGAGTTTGGGAAGGGATTGTGTGATGGGGGACTGGGAGGACGGGGGACTCCCGATTGGGATAACATGAATAAACAAATTATTTTTAAAAATACCTTGGCCTCTGTAGGAGGAACAGGGCCTGTTGCTAAACAGAGTGAATGCATGCATGGCTGGGCTTCCACATAGAGCTGGACTGAGACCTGCTCAAACATGCCCTGGAGACTGATGACACTACATCGGGTGAAGAGACATGAGCCAATGAGAAAGGGCCACAGCAGCAACTTGCAGTCCGGGAACCAATGAGACACTAGGCAGGGAGGGGGTGTTAGCAAAGTGGGCATCCTCTTCCTTGATGGTCAGTGAAGACAGCATTGAAAAAAAAAAAAAAAGCTCCACTGCTAAATTTGAAGACAGAAGGCTATCTACAGTAAACTGAAGCCCCACTGATGTGCATGAAGTTCGTCTTGGGTACAAACACTGTGCTGTTGAAAGCACTTAGGTTACAGAGTGCTAGGATTTAATTCCCGAATTAATTCTTCATGGAGTCAAATTCTAAGTCATTTGTTCTCAACCTGTGGCTCGTGACCCTTTGTGAGTCTCATATCAGATATCCTGAATATCACATATTTACATTATGATCATAGTAGCAAAATTGTAGTTATAAAGTAGCAATGGATATTTTATGGTTGGGAATCACCACATGAGGAACCTTATTAAAGGTTCTCATCATTAGGAATGTTGAGAACCATTGCTCTAAATAAAAAAAAAAAAAGTAAGATCATTTACAGGTGATTATTTCAGCTGTTCTTTGGGCTGACATCACCACTGATTGACAACTCATTCACAATTTTCTTTTAAAGCTATGCTGATTTCTCCTTTGATTTCATGCTCTCTCTTCCAACACTGATCCTTTACTAAAATGAGTGTGCACTACTAATGATTACAACCTGTCTTTTAGAGTCCAAGGGCTAGTCACATTTCCTCTACTGTTCTTCCTCTCCCTGAGCACATTCTATTATTGCCCACACTTATTTGAATTAAGTATCCATACTTACCATAATAACAAACTTGGTCTTACCTACCCAGCTTTCCCCATTTTACAGGGAACAGAATATACATCCTGAACCTGAGTGGATTATTACTTTTTCTCTTAGCCCTATCATATCATTTTATAACATAATGAAATGACACTGTTCTAGGTACACTCCCTCTAGTTACTGAGGGATGGAAAAGAGACCACCACCTTCATGACTGAAGGATCACTCAGGCATAGTAGTTCTCATCAAGCCAATAAACAGTATGGACACAACAGCATCAGAAATATCAGTAACAATCTCATAATTCATTTTATACAGGGCATCAGACCTCATAATCACCATGTTCTCAAAGTAGAAAGAACCTGAAGACACACCTCAATGAACATATTAAAAATGTGAACCATATGCTCACTTTGGCAGTATATTAGGAAAAAAATTGAACCAGAAGCAATCAGAAAAGTTCTCTTTAGGTTATACTTACATGCATGAATTAGGAGCTTCTATTTTATAGCAGTTAGGAAGGAAGCCAATGGAACTTAAAACAAAAAACCAAACTAGATGATTTGTCTTGGATGAATCAAGTTTTTTGTTTCTTTCTTTTTGATTTTTCAAGAATGCTTTTCTGTACACAGCTCTGGCTGTCCTGGAACTCACTCTGCAGAACAGGCTGGCCTCGAACTCAGAGATACCTTTCTCTCTACCCATGCCTCTTTAGTGTTGGGTTTAAAGGTGTGCAGTGTCATTGCCTGCCAGGAAAAATCAAGGCTTTTTGATTTACTTACTAGCTACATACTCTTAGATAAATTACTTGATTTTACTGAAACACATTTTTCTCATTTGAAAAAAAAATGGGAGTCCACAGATAGTCTTCCTGGCGACTAAGATTATATTTGAGGAATTCATTTTGTAAACTCTAAAGCTCTTTAAAAAATTACAGTGCTAAAAACACAGAAGGTACAGATGAGAAACAGTCCAGTACAGGCTACAAATTCCTGTTAATAAATATTATATAGAAAGAAAATCATACAAGTTCAAAAAAAAAAGAATGATTTGGTTCCTGACAGTTTTGAGTTGAAGAATTAGAATATATGACAAAAGATTTAGTAACTAAAACTGTCAAGGGCAAGATATTTTATAAGGTCAGACTAGATCGAATAGCAGTTATGCTTTTTGTATGCAAGGGTGGCTTTGGCTTATTAATTAAGACTTAACATATGAAAACAATCCAGTAAATGAACAATACTCAAGCATAACAAATGTTAAAAGGTCTACTATACAACTTGGGAGGCATACTTCACTCAAAATGACATTTTGTAAAATAACAAACTAGAAATATCTTATAAGTTACCTTCCATGAAGTACTTGACAAGAGTACGTAAGATTCCTAGTACAATTTACACTCTGCTATGCAAATTCTAGTTAGAATTTCAACAGGACAAAGACAAATCACAAAACGCTGCTAAGAATGAATAAAATACCTGATCAGTTAATATTAGTAGCCTGTATTAAATGATTTGAAATGTTTTTATTTCTTAAAACATTTGTGAGAAAAATCTATGAAGTTGGAAACTCTAAGGGCATTGAGCAGGCAAGTTATTAAGTAGAACTTAAGCTAACAATTTTGCTAAAATTAGCTACTAGATGTTTATATTCCAATGAGAAGTAACTTTATTAAGTCAGTTATTACAGATGGCAAAGAAACAATTATTAAGAAGTTACAAAACAAGAAAAATATCACTCCAAATTTTGGGAGAAAAATGACATCATAAATTTTTCACTTTATTTAATGTTATATTTGGTCTACCAGCATTATGCATCATAAAAATACCTTAAGTACTTATATAAAAACTTTGAGACAGTAAATGAGCTTAAATATAGCACCAAAAATCCCATTTAAAAATTAACTCACAAGCTCAATGTATTTTATGTATTTTTAGAAAATAGCTTTAAGTAGTAAGTGGTAAATAGAGAGGACAAAGGGTAATTTTTTTCTTCTTAATTCTTTAATAAAGTTTTGTCGTAAAAATTCTTTAATTTTTTCTATTTAAAAAATCTAGCAGGCAAAGTAAGAAAATATCTAAGCCTGCTAACAAAGAAATTTTAATGTAACACATTTACATTGTAAACGAGGGCTATTTTAAAGCAATCAAACAGCTAGACAAAAAAACAAATATCCCCAGACCTAAATAGGTATTGTGAAAATTGGGCTGTCAGTCAATGGATCCAATGCTAGAACAGAGGTGATCAAAGAGTCTTCTCATTTAATTCTAAAAACACAAAACAGACAACCTACATATAAAAGATGCAAACCAGTCTTTAGGCAGCTTATTTATCTTGAACTCAGTAGAAATATTGAAACTGGGAGAGAACTTGTGGTCACAGATTTAAGGCCAAAGATGAGTGTTTCTGGTAAAACCTTCAGATCTCAGCTCACTTCATTTCTCTCCCTCCTACATTTACATCACATTAAAGAAAAAATTATTATAAATTCAAAGTCAATAGGCAATTTAACCCCAAATAAGGAATAATAGGTATCCATAACTCAGATGTTAAAATTTGACAATGAATATATTAGAAATCTATCCATCTCAAAAGCTCTGCAACAAAAAGCTGACAAGTGCTGGGGACTGCTATTTAAGGCACAAAGCAGTCCACATTTTAGAGTGTTACCATCATATTGATTACCTAAATGTGATCTAAAGAATATCATCAGAATAGGAAAAATGTTTTTGTTCATAGGAAGCAACTCAGTTTCTAAGATTAAAAAATAATAGTAATAAAATATCTTATGGCAAAGAAGACCCAAGGATCATGATACAATCTCTAAAGCTGGATAGTAGAAAGTTCAACTTCATATTTCTTATAATTCCTTCATTTTGTTAATTTATCTCTAGTATGAATTAAGGCATAAAGCAGCAAGAGTGCAACTGATTCCAAACAACTTGGAATTTTATTGTAAACATCCCATAAAGAATGGCAACAAATTAGTCCAGTATTTTTTTTGTCTTTGAAGGTAATTGCGTATAATAACCAACAACTGCTAAACAAAACATCTTTTATAAAGCAAGCCAGTTTTGTTTACCTTTTTCCCCACTGAATTTTAGTTTAATGGACATTCTGCCCATATACAACATCACATCAACTATTAACTGAATGTCTTTCCATCTTAAAATTTATGGACACTAAGAACAAACAAAGTGCAGTTTTGTTAATACTGTGTAAAGAATTACAAAAGACAGGGATGATAAGTTACAGAACAAAGAAATAAATTACTGATTGCCATCACCACAGTATTGGTTAAGAATTAACATTTGTAGTACTGCCTCATGTATATTTGGTGACATATGCAAAAACACATTTTTCCAACTGGGTTTCTAGATATTCCAATATGGGATTTTAAAAGTAAATTATGAATGGCGATCTCAATATGTTATCAATAATTTTATTGTTTTAGAAAATAGTTACCAAGCTTTTGTATATCTAAGTCCCATATTCTACATTTAATAGAATAAGAAATGGACATACATATAAATAAACACACCTTAACTCTAAACTGCAGGACCTTTCTATTTTATTTCTCTTGGAAATGAATCAGAAATTTCCAGTCTGGTTGAAGTATGCAATGATAAGTGGACTCTTCATTGCAAAAGAGAAGTGGAGATAAGAACAAACATGAGAGAAAAGACAACAAAAGAAATACTCAAGCATTATAAGACTCTATTAAGGAATAAATATCAGGAAACCTGAGTACTTTCCATGTTCCACAACATACAGCACCATGAAAACATTTAACTTTACTTTGGATTTTAACCCAAACTTTGTAAATGTGGTAAATTAACACTTAAAGAAACTTTGCTAAGAGATAGATGTAAAGTAAAAACAGTATGCAAATATTTCACCATGAATTTTAAAACAAGGTTTAAAAATTATCTTAGAATATTTTCAGTAACATTCATAAAGCTTTACATACCAAAAAGATGTTGCAGAATGTGGTTAGCATTTAAAATAAAGGACTTTACATATCAAAAGTCTCATTCCTTCCCCCAGAACTATTAATTTCAGGTTTTCAAATGTTATTATAATTGCTTAAAAGGCTAGGCATCAAAATGTAGTGAAAAAATCACATGTTTTAAGACTTCATTTTTAAGGGCAAGAAAATTCAGCTTTAAAGATAAGTACCAATCAGCAAATGTGCATAAAATGATTCCATATATATTAGGGTCTGTATCATTACCACAATCTTACAAATTTTGGAAAATGCTCAAAAAAGTTTTATTAAAAAGTCAGAAGTGGTATTCACATCTTTCTCTTTTAATCACTGTATTGTCTGACAACAATCTACATGATTAAGAAAAAAAACCAAAAGCTAAATCATCCTACTTTAAAATATCTCAAAGCTAATTAAAGTGTATGAGAACTTAATTGTGCAGAGTGAGACCTAGGAATTTTACTCAGTTGCTTAGCATCTAGGTGAAACAAAGCACTGTATGAAAGAATTCTAGAATAAGCTTGATTTCTGGGGAGGGAAAGAGAAAAATAAACAAATAAAAGGGCAGACTAAAAGAATACAGGGATACAGTTATATGATAACACCAGAAATGGTTATTTAAATGATATAATGACATGGATGATTAAGCATTAATAAATGCACAGGCTGAGCTCTAAAGAGGCAAATAATTGGTAGACTGTCCTCCATATAAAATATTCTCTTTTTTAATGTCTGGGATAAGGTATGTCAAACTGGAAAAAGGCTACATACACACAAGTAAACAAACACTTATACAAAAACAAATTTAGTTATTAGGCTAGTAGGTCTGTGAATGTTTTGAAGAGCATCCTATTGCTAGATGAGATAAATACAGCAAGTCAGAGAAGAAACATGATCCAATTTTATAGACATATACACATGCTAAGATCATAAAGCTTGGAATCTGAACATTAGCTCTCATGAGAAATATTATAGCTTACTGACTATTCATATATAGCATAAGATTAAACTTACACACGTGTATGCTCTCATGGGCCTAAATAGAACAGTGGTCTTCATTTGCAGAATTCTTATCTCATTCCCTACTTTCTTTGCTATGGCTGAACCTAGATCTTATTTAGGTTTAAAAGCTCTTTAGAAAACTGAAATGAGAAAGTATTCACCATCATACAATTTATGACACATTTGTAGGGAGTGTTGTTAAAAAACCTAAAATATAAATTGGGGGAAAAGGGGAAGTCCAGATTTAAAAAGTAAAAATACTATTTCCCAGACTTTTATTTTCACACTTATGAAAATAATTTGCATGCAAACAGAAAATTATCTGTTTGTTTTATAAATGATAACTATGTTCACCTAACATACCCTGGTGACTAACTCTTTAAATTCTAATAACTGAAATCAATATCACAGCAAAATGCTGTTCACTAGTATTTCACTACATATAAAATATGCTTAAAAATGTCTTTAGCCTTATTATTCTAATTATGTAAGCCTAGAAAATCTTGACATTTGGGGAATAAATCTGGTATTTTTATTTTTCAAAATAAATTATAAATAAAGCTCCAGACAGCTAACATCACACAAATGGTAATTCTTCTACATTTCAAGAGGTCAGCTCTTCATAGAAGAATGTCAATAAAAATCTCACGCTAAAATGGTACACATGATATATATTTGGGTATATCCAGGAATTTAAGCAACTATATTACCTTGATTGTTATAGGACAAAATGTTATTGAGTTCAGGAAAACACAGGCTCAATTTAGTCTAAATGCCCAAGAGATGAATAACTGAAATAGTATCTTTTAGTAAAAATTCAAATGTAGACTCTCAAATGGGACCATTTTGAATCTATACTATGGATAAAATGGCAGCTGAGTTATAACCAGAAATAGTTTTGGTATAGTGAAGAAAAACAACAACAATAACAACAAAAATATCAGCTTGGTCTGTTCTCTAGCAACAGACGTTAGTGCCATTAATAGTTCACTATATTTTCTTAAAGCCTGAACATCATTTCTACTGCAAGTGAAAATTGCTCAAGGGTATTAGTTCAAGAATAACCTCCCCCAACCCCACCAAAAAGCAAAGTTATGTGTGTACTCCTTCCTCTGCACTTAACAGATTTTTCAGGTGCATGAAATGATTGAAAGCATGAGACAAACATGTTAGCTTAAGAGATATCCTGAACTACCAGGCACACATTAAGAAAATGCTTGATCACACAAGTCTGATCTGAGTGCAACAAAACTGCTATTACAAAAGCAGAGATCAATTATTATCCTTCTCACTTCAAGAACCTATGTAACAAAGTAGCACATCTGCTATTTCAAATTTGAGGAATAAAATTGATCTTGGAACTGAAGCTCACTTATGGAACTACATGCACTATATTGCTATAAACAAGACCATAAATGAATTTAAAGATTTTCTCAACTATAAAATAATGATTCAAAATATCTGCTTGCAGTGCAATGAGGCCCTTTTCTGGAAGTCTAGAACAGAAGAACCCTTTGGAATGAGAAAAGAGGAACCCATTAAAGTTGATTCCAAGTATTAGGTAGCCAGAAGATTCCAACTCAAGTTAGGTGCTTTGATACCTTTTAAGATTCAAATGAAAACCAGTAACTCACAGCTGTTAAATAATACGTGGTAGCAGAGATATATAAGCAGTAGACAAGTCTACTTACACAAATAAGTTCTACAAAAGCCTAGAGCATATAATACTTCGGAAATCTTGTTAATTACATCCATTAATTTGAGAGTCAATAGGATTATTGAAATTTCTCAGCTTATAACTTAGGAGTATTCATCCCTACCAAGCTTGTTCTATTTCTCCTTAGTAATGAGTAACAGCATCTACTTTCCTTAGCATTTCCAGTAGTTGTAGTTAAAAGAGGTAGCTGAGCTACTGTTCAAAGAAATTACTCTTTGTGGATGAGGATTTTTCAAATGTTTAAGTTACTTTTAAGCTACACAAGTTCTATTAATGCAATAAAATACAACAGGAAAAGAAAAATGGATGCAAGAAACTTTTGCTTTTGGCACCTTGTCTAGATCGATACCTCAAGTATTCTCTTTTAATAAAGTTAATGCACACATCAGGACACACCACAAAGATTTGCTACATATTTACAAGGCACCAACCCTTTTCACCTTAAATGTGAATTAAGCAAATCAATGACAAGCATATCAAGATACCCCCCACCCCACCCCACCCCAAAACTGCAGTATAAATATATACTTCAGTTCAGTACAGTTCATGAAAGTTTGGCCTGGGAAGAGTAAAATAATCCAGATCGTTCTTACAATATAGAAACTGTAAACATTTAATAGCTGCCTTTAGGATTGGTGTATTGTGCAAAAGTTATTATTACTGGGTACAGGAATCAAAATGGCAAAAACAAACTTATAAAACTCTGTAAGAAGGTGCTATAATTCTGTGATACAAAAGCAAAGAGGGATATCTTATTGAGATAAAAATGTCATGCTACTCTTAAGAAGCAGAATGCTCCTTTAATGTAGTAAATCTGTAGTGTGTGTGTGTGTGTGTGTGTGTGTGTGTGTGTGTGTGTGTATGCACATGTGCACGAATGTGTATATGCACACATGAATATGTGTGGGCTGAATTTGTTTTAATTTAAGGCCTAATGAGTAAGGCTTGTTTGAACAAATGAAGTGTGGAGATTAAAAGTCTCGAAACAAATGTATATTGGCATAATGGAAAAGCACCAATGTGAAAGGAAGCAGAAGTCCCCACACAACTTGCTTTGTAGATTTTCTGGTAAATTCCCTGCAGTAGAAGGCCATTGATTTTATTTTTAAAAATTACTCTAACTTCTTTAACTGTTAATAATTCCATCCCATGAGATGGCTAACTCTGGCTTTTTCGGTCATTTTACGTACTCTGCCTGATCTGGATGTACCAAGATTCAGAGGATCCTCGCTGGACACAAAATTGTCATTATCTGAATCATCATTATATAAAACAGTCCTCCTGCCTTGGTTTCTTGTTTTAATTCGAGGAAGTCTACTGAAACGTCCTGAAAACATTGTATCAAATTCATCATCTGTGACACGGGCTCGTTTGGCTCTGCTGGCTCCTCTAGAGGCACCTCTTCCTCCTCTCCCTCGGCCTCTCCCTCTCCCCCCACCTCCACCTCTTCCTCGACCCCCTCTTCCTCTGCCACCTCTTCCTCTGCCTCCTCTACTCCATCTACCCCATCTTCCCCATCTGCCTCTTCCTCCTGTGCCTCTCATCTTCCAGTTTCTTTTTCCATTGGTGTGCTGTTTTCTGAGTTTTCTTTTCGGTCTGGTTTGTATGAATTTGCTATAGTCATGATCTCCATCTACATAATCTTGATCTGTTCTGGAAGTGGATTCAGAGTCAGAGTCAGAGCCACAGGTACTTTCTGAACTTAAACTGGATCCTAACTCTCCACTCTCTGAGGAGGATATATGTGCTTTTTCTTTTGTTTCTTTCATTTCTTTTTCTTCTCCTCCCATGCTTTCATCTTCTTCTGATGCACTGAGTAGTTTTCTTTTGGCTCCTGTTCGGGGCTCTCTGCCATCACCATTTGTAAGAGGACCATCAAGGGAGTGATCTAAAGCAAAATAAATGATTTTTTAAAAATTAGGTTTTGACACTGAATCACTGAGATTCAAAATAAAAACAATCTATTAAAAATATCTAATACCCAAAACTGACTGAACAGAATCATGAAGGGTATTGGAATATTTAAATCTGTTTGAAATGAAAGATAATAAAGTTTTGATTCTTGTTCCACTGCTTATTTTTGAGTAAAAAAAAAATACTGAAGGATTGTGGAGTTATTTGTGCAGAAATTTTAGCATTAAACTTAAGAATTATAAGGAAACATAAATTACAAGTTTCATTCATTCACTTAACAAATACTTAGCAATTAACTAGTATGGAGCTAGTAATTAGCTAATTAGTAGGAGGTTGGAATAGGATGACAAATGAGACAAAGTCCTTGCTGTCATTATTCATACTACCGAGGACAATGTGAATAAATAACAAATGCAATTTTCAATACAGATGAAAGCTAAAGAATGAAAGTAAGAGTAAAAAATATGAGTGTGTTTGAGGGTTCTAGTTAGATCAATGAGATGTCTCTTAGTTTGTAATATTTAATAAGTAATTAATGAAACGAAACCTGCGGAAAATTAGTGTACTAAAAATAGAACTAAGGGATTCCAGTTTAACCCAGGGTATAATAATGGTAGATGACTAGAAAAAGACAACATCTGATTTACATTTTAAAAAATGTTATTGCTGCTATACAGAGAATAGATTGTAGAAGGTGGTTAAACAGAAGTGGAAATCAGTCAAAAGAACTCTGCAGGGGGCTGGAGAGATGGCTCAGCAGTTAAGAGCAGTGGTTGCTCTTCCAGAGGTCCTGAGTTCAATTCCCAGCAACCACATGGTGGGTCATAACCATCTGTAATGAGATCTGGTGCCCTCTTCTGGCCTGCAGGTGTACATGCAGACAGAACACTGTATACATAATAAATAAATCTTTAAAAAAAAAGAACTCTGCAGGCAGTAGTCTAGGTAAGACATGCTCAGGTGTCAAGAAGTGATATCTAACATTTCTTCCTAGAAGGCCAACCAGAATAAATCTTTTATTTCAAAGGTGGAACCAACAGGACCTGCTGAGGGGGGGGGAGTTGATGCCAAATATTAAGAACAAAACATAGTGCATCTCCTAGGTTTCATAGTCTAAGAAACTGGGTAATGGGTAGAAATAATTGCTAAGTTGGGAAACACTTAGCAAATATTGATTGAACAAGTTTGCTCAGCATGCTGAGAAAAAGTCAAGGTTTCTAGTTTTATCTTCCAGTAGAAATCTAAAAAAAAAAAAGACATGAAAAAATAACCAGGGGTCAAGAGGGTAGCTCAATGGTAATATGCTTAGCATGCATGAGACCCTGGGCTTATCTCCTGATATAATTTGCATACATACATACATAAGCATACCAAAAAGAAATAAAAAACATTATGTAGGTATACAAGCTGGATATCATAAGATTATGGAACTAGAGATAGAATTCTTTAAATTTTCAGTCCAGTGAGAGGAAAAAAAAAAGGGGGGGGAAAGAAAATGTATGAAGAAAATAAGCTATGTTATCTTAATATTTAAAGATAAAGAAAAGGCACCAATGGTAAAAGGGAAGAAATAGCCACTGAGACAAGAAGAAAACAAAGTAAAACAGAAGGTTGGAAGTCTGGGGTTGTATGGTGATTAGAATTACAACATTAAATTAGTAAATCAGGGTTTGTTTGGATTGAATTATGTGTCATCAAAATTGTTATGTTGAGGTACTAACTCCCAAGGTGACTTCATTTGGAGACTGGAGACTTGTAAGAAGTAATAAAAGTTCATTGAGGACTTAAGTATTAGAGAAAAAGGAATTCTATCTCTTCATCCTATACACACACACACACACATGAGTATACATAGTATATTTCCTATACACTATGTAGCGTAGACACATAGTGTATCATCTCAAAGGGATGGGGATAGAGACAGAAACACACACACACAGAGATGGAGAAATATAGAGACAGATAAATGGCCAGAAGAGACATAACTTAAATGTGGTATTCTACAAGCCTGAGGAAAACAAAGTTCTTGTAAAATAGTAATCTCTGTGCGCTTTGATTCCTTGAATTTAAAGCCTCCAGAACTGTGGGAAAATGAAAGTTTTGTTCAAGACATCCTGTTATGGTTGTCAGAAGTGACTAATACGCTTGGCTACAGACTAAGTTGGTATCACAAAAAAAGCAGGAGATAAGATATTTCAGCAGTATTGAAGAGTATAGAGGGAATAAAGAGACAGTGAAGAGGGCTTGCTGTTCTTGCACAGTTCAGTTCCCAACACCCACAAGGCCAGATCAAAACTGCCTACTTCTCTAGCTCTAGCGAATCTGATGCTGTGTCTTCTGGGCTTTGCATTAACATGCACAAAGCCACAAACATAAACACACAACCAAAAGTGCAAATTAAAAGAATTGTAGGATTAGCAAGGCTTCACAACTATGTGGATATGAGAGGTAAATGGAGAGTTAAAAACTATTGAGTAGTAATTTATATGGTGGTATGTGCCTCAAACTTCAGTATTCTGGAGGTTAAGTCAGGAAGATAAAGAATCTGAGGTGAGCTTAGACTAGACAGTGAGATCACACCTTTAAAAGTAAGAGATTTGCCGGGCGTCATGGCACACGCCTTTAATACCAGGACTTGGGAGGCAGGGGCAGGCAGATCCCTGTAAGTTCAAGGCTAGCCTGGTCTACAAAGTGAGTCCAGACAGCCCAGGATACACAGAGAAATCCTGTTTTGAAAAAAAAAACAAAACAAACGACAAAAAAGCCCAAGAGATTTAAGGTAAACAAAAAGGATGAGTTTGAGACATGAAGATAATGAACATGGACAAAATTTATTTTTAGGAAGCACCTGGAAATGAGACTGGTGGAATGAAAAGAAGCTTGGATTAATAAATTTAAAGAGCCACTAGCATCAGGAAGAATGGTTTAAGTGGGGAATAATAGACAGGTAGGCCACACCTTTAATCCAAGCACTCAGGAGGCAGAGGCAGTCAAGTCTCTGAGATTGTGGCTACCCTGGTCTACATAGTAAATTCCAGGCAAACTAAGAATTACATAGTGAGACTCTGCCCTATAAAAATATGATGACTGGTTTAGTGAACAGATTTATTAGAGTTCTTTACTTGCAGGAGCCAAAAATCAAGTGAATTAAAAATACTAGAAAACTCTGAAAATAAAACTCCCAACAAACAAAGCAAAGAAAAAGAACTACATAGGAATATCAGTAGAATCTATTAGCCAGTAAATAGCTTATAGAGCAGGTGGTAAATAGTGCCTATTGACAGAGATCAGGAAATTAGGAATTAAGAAAAGGGACACTGGGCAGTCTATCTTACTGATGATTTGGGGAGAAGAGGTTTTTGGAGAGTTGCTGGGGCAGAAGGTAGGCTATAAAGGACAAAGGGATCCTATATAGAATAAGCAGGAAATATCTGTCTGTAAGATTTTCCCATGAAAGAAAGTGAGAAAGTCTGTGGCGTAAGTATGAACAGTGCAACAGAATCAGAAAGAAGAAAATTGCAAAATGGGAAATACAAAAGCCCATTTTAAAGTAATTATGTTTCAATTGCTTGTCAGTCTTTTAGCTCAGATCAACTATAACTTGTTTTAATATTGTCCATATAACCAATAATGTACTTATAAAGTCTATTAAGTCATTTGATGATTATAAAACAATGCATAAGAAAATTAATATCCAGCAAAATCTATATAAAGTAATATTATATAAAATAATATTCCAGTAACATTTGTAAAAGCAGTTTAAACATTTTATAAACTTCAAACATTTGAACATAGTACTTTCTTTGAGCATGCTCAGGGTGTATACAAGACCCAGTATAAGAACTTCTGAATAACAGTAAACTTCAAATATTTATAAAATTAATTTCCTTGGCATACAAGATATATACTTATGATCATAAGTTAGGCCAATGATCTTTGTAAGTACTAATTTTTTTCTTCAAATATAAAGTTACTGAAACAGGCAATAAGAACAAGACGTTTTAAAATATGGCTTTTGAGTTTTTTTTTTTTCATTTTTTATTGACTTAGTTTAATATATGAAAAATCCTAAATATGTCTGACAGTCTGGTTCCTATGCACTTAGGAAAAAAATAATTTTTTATTTTCTCCTATTCATTTCATTTTATATTTATTTTAAAGTAGTTACCAGACATCTATTCCGAGTTGTGATGTAAAAACTCCTTTTGAGTTAAATTTGAGTGTACTGCAATTCTTATTAAGGGCTAGGACATACTAGCTGTACTGCCCTAACATATCAGCTTAGGACTCATCATCCACCATAAGAAAATAAAGAATAAGTTACCTTTCCCATATTCAATTTCCTACCTTGTTTAGCTGGTAAAACTCTATTCCGAAATGATTTGGCTTTCCCTGGGTCATGGCTATTTCCACTTCCGCTATATCCACTGAAAGTCGATGGAGAGAATGGTCCCTCCCCTTCATCATCAAGTAGATAGAGTGATGCACCTTCAGCTGCATCTGAAACTTACATTTGAAAAGACTGTAATGTGAACAGAATTTCATCTTTTCTCAGAAAAGTTAATACAGGCTGCTTTTAATACTCTTATCTTCATTATTTTACTTTATTACAAAATTAAAGTTTGTTTATAACTGGTAGGACACCTATAATCCCAATCTTTTGGAAACTCAGGTAGGAGAACAGTGAGTTAGAGATCTACTTTGGCTAATTATCAAGATCCTAAAACCCATCCTCCAAAGTAAAAATGAATATTTGACAAGAGAACAAGTAGTTTATCATTACTAAACTTTCAAACACAAAATGTCAAAAACAAAGACCACCCAAGGAAAACCTCCCATCACATATTTAACCTGCAGGTCTTATGTTAACTAATATATTGCACAAATTCTTTGAGATATTACAGATAGCAAAAATCATACAGTTACAGAACTTTGAAGGGGACATTTAAAATCTTCTAGTCAGGGGTTAGAGAGATGGCTCAGCATTTAAGAGCATTGGCTGCTCTTCCAGAGGATCCAAGTTGGATTCCCAGCTCCCACATGGCAGCTCACAACCATCTGTAATTCAGTTCCCGAACATCAGACCTATTCTTCTGCTTCTGTGGGTACCTACCAGGCCATGCACTTGGTATACAAACATACATGTAGGCAAAACAGTGATGAACACAAAATGTTTTTATAAATTATTTTGAAAATAACGTAGTCAAACAAACAAACCAAATTACTTTACCTAATGTTTTACTGGAGAGTCATAGAGTTACAAAGTAGAATAATGATTAAAATGCACTTTTTCTAAATCCAAACCTCTTGCTCTTTTGCACTTTAAGCAGTGGTACTACTTCTATATCCTTTAGAAAACTATAGAACTATATATAAACTATAGAACACAAAAACCAAAGATATATTTACCAGGAGAAGAAAAAGGAGAACTAGTCCTGGCATAAGACACTGAGGTATTCTGGTCATTTTTAGGCTGTAACTTCATTTGCTTCTGTTTCCCTTTTGGACTGTAAATTAAAAAAAGCATAATTATGATCATTTTTCTATTAGTAATTCAATGTGATAAATAGCATAACACAAAATTTTTAAGGTGACTAAAAAGGAAACTATCTAAAATTCAAGTGAAATGCCTAAAATTGGTGATCTGACAAAGTTAATCTTTAATCACTAAAAAAAAAAAGGATGCTAATAAAATAAAAAGCATAGTAAAATCCACATAAGCAATACCTTGGGTTATAAATGCTATATTTACCCAGGAACAAGAGATCTTGAATCTCTTTGGACTTCCTAAATTTACTCATGAACTTTCACAAATGAGGTAACAGCCACAAAGTGCTTTAAAATATGCAACACTGCAGGGATGGGATGTACCTGGGAGCTCTGCTGCTAGACAATGAGCTGCTGCTGCTTCTCAGACGCTTTCTGTACCGTGCCCTCTTCCTCTTCTGACTTTGGATTGCTGACTTATATTCAGAGATAATATTTTTAATGTGACTTTCAAATAAGGCAGACAATCGCAGTGTCATGCTATAGATCTGGAAAGGTGGAAAGTACAGCCTCATTTTAGTAATTACTTTAGTTGTAAGAAAAGTATGAACATATCTTGACCAATATGAACATCATCTTTATAGATGCAAAACACATACTATCTACTCGAAAACTTCTTCAGGAATTAAGATGTCACTTTCATTAAAAAAAAAAAAATAAAAACTTTAAAAGATAATATTTAGTGCTGTGAAAAACATGAAAAAATCCTCATATAACAGGGACTTTTCACTGAAGCAGTATTTTGTAAGACAATTTATAATATTTAATATAAAACTTTAGAGATATATCTATCCTTTGGCTAATAATTTTACCTCTGGGAATCTGTTATAAGTAACCATCAGGGGACTGTACATACATGAATACATGCTCAATAATATTAAAGACTTTAACTACACCCATTTGTGTAGAGTGGAAAATTATTTTTTAATCTAATTTTCCTCAAAAAAACCCTAAAACTAAAAATCTAATCTAACAACAGGATACTAGTAAAAAACAAAACAAACAGAAATCGCAACAAACTATGAAATGATCAGATAAAAGAATATTATCAAAGATCTTATTTTAAACGGTGATAATATAGATCAGAGCATCTATCAATCCTCATCAGAGAAACTTTCTCCTTGTAGTAAATAGTGCTTAATGTTGATACCCATCCCCAACTGATCAATGTACAGAAAAAAAAAGAGCATAAAGTGCTCAGCTCCAATCAGAATTTCATATCTCACTCCAAGGCTCAGGGATCTTCAAGGAAGAGAGGATAGAATAAGAGTCAGAGGTGGGAGATGACTTTAAGGAAACAGTAGACATAGCAGGACAGATGCACAGCGACCCACCGAGAATGTTAAGGATACACAAGACATGCACAAGTAAGTTCTAGACAGATAAAATATCAGCATAGAGGACAGGAAGGTTGACATGTAACCCTACCAGTAGCTGAGGAACTATACCATTTAATGGCTGGTAGAAGAGGAAAAATTTTTTTGTTCATTTGTTTGTTTTGTTTTTAATGATGTTACCCCTGGAAGGCTGACCACACACGAGAACAGGCCTCAATTGCAAGACTATCTGGCCAACACAAATGGCTTGATGAAGAATGAATTTTTAAAAAAGTAATCTCAAAATTGGATGGAAAGGAATGGGAGGTTTGGCAGGGTAATAGGTGAACATGTTAAAAATCTATTGTATGAAATTCTCAAATAATTAATAAAAATTATTTTTAAAGTTATAATGTATATATGACAGAGACATGAAATATGAAACCTAATATTGTAAAAGTATATAATGTTAAGTATTAGTATAGACAGTCCCGGAAGCAAGCACACTAAGTATTAACTATAAATAAAGATGAGATAAAGTTTGTGAATTTTAAAAAATATTTTTCAGGGTTTCTACAGGGACTGTATTACTCTAAAAATTATGATGAAAGGGGAAAAGCAAATGAAAATTACGATGAAAGGGGAAAAAGCAAAAATTATGCCTCAAGAAATTACTGAAAATTTACTGTATGTAAAGAAGCTGAAGCAGGTAAATATACACCTATCACGTAACTAGTTTGACAGTTAATTGGATACTAGTGACTCCAAAAGATAAATATTACTGTAACTATTTCTTGTTCTCGGGATATTTTTCATTTTGATAATACATAGGGAAATATTTTATGTGAATATAAATAAAGCAGTAACTTCCCAATAGGGTTCACTAGTGCTAGTAATGGAAATATCCATATTAAGTGTTAATTGAAACATTTCATATAAATTAATATTGTCAACTACCTTTATATTTATCAATTCATTTACTGGAGATTTGAGTATTTAAATCATTAATTTTTCTTTGTCTTTTCTCTGGCATATGTAATTATCATTAAAGAATAAAGAAGAGTTAGATGAGAAAGAAATGGCTGCTTAAATTCAGAATGATCATTCTAAAAGTATATTTACATATGCCTTGAAAAAGTTCCAGAATTCAGAAAAGATTCTGAGAATCAAACTTCAGTAACTGTGTCAAATAGCAGAAATTACTTGTTTACAAATCTTAAAAACTGTGGAAGGAAAACTACCTGATATACATAACTCCCCATTTAATATTAGTTTCATACCCTTGACTTTTTATTAGAAGTATAAGCTTTGGAGTTGCTGAATATTTGGCGAACATCTTTATAAAATTCCAGAGGACTATCATAATTTCCTGATTCCAAAGTTTCTTTCACAGTGCTGAAGTCCATAGGTGTGTCTATAACATCTTGATAATCCTACAAATGATAATGTGTTACATTTAAATACTCACATTGCAAAATGATTCAAAATAAAATAGCATGGAGAATTACATTACCCACTGAAGCAAGTTATTTTGACACAAACACTACCTTGATTGTCTACCAACTTATTCTCACTCCCAAACCAATTCCTTTGTATGTTTCTGAAAATAATATGAGTTTAAAGGGTTAAAGGAGGAAAGTCAAAATCACTGACTTGAACTAATGATACCTTGCCAAGTTATCTAATGATAGACAATGAAATTATTCAGGTATAATTAAGTAGTTCCACTCCACAAATTACCCACATATTTTCAAGATTCTGGGTTATGACATTTCATTATTTGAAGTCAAAGCTAACGGGTCATGCTTGTACCCCCATCGCCTCTTCTCAGTCTCTATATGCAGTCGAAGATGGCTTTGAATTTCTGATTCTCCCACCTCAGCCTCTAAAGGACTAGTGTTAAACTTCTGCACCATCACATTTGGTCCTTTTTGGATTTTTATTTCGTCTAAAGTCTTCAGTCTCATTGATTCAGAAGTTAGTTTGATTTTAATTAGGATAAAGAAAAAGATCCACTTTAACTTAAATCCTTCAAGTCTAGGGCTGTCATATAGGATAATATCTGAAGCAGGCATATATACATATATATATATTAGTACCATGAATGCATGAATTTGAGTAACATCCATAGTAAGTATTCAGTCCCTCATGCTACTCAAAATCATTATGTAAATCCATCACATTTTCCTCTAAGAAGGAAGCGAAGTACCAAAAGTGGCAGAGAAAGGTTATTATAAAGAAGAGAAAATGTGGGCTGGAGAGATGGGTTAGCAGTTGAGAACACTGTCTGCTCTTCCAGAGGACCCATGTTCAATTCCCAGCACCCACATGGCACCCCAAAACTGTCTGTAACTCCAAGATCTGACACCTTCACACAGGTGTCACGCATTCAGGCAAAACACCAATTTACATAAAATAAAAATAATTTTTTATAAAAAAGAAGGGAAAATGTTTTCCAAAGCATGAAAAACCATAATTTCTTTAAATAGATTTCCATAAGTGATAAAAAACACCAAAAATATATTCCAAGAGATTATGCCTTATACAGCACTAATATTTTCATAGGTGATAATGTCAAAACATGTGTAATAGATGAAAACTCAAAAAGCTCAGCTATTTAAGGAAGCCCCAGAGGATATCGCAATCTATGACACAGATATAATACAGTGTATTGCATATTCTCTGCTTTGCTGCAGGGCCTTATATCTGTACCTCCAAGTAACAACTATGATGCCATGAAGAATAAGTGGGAAACATGGTGATTCAAAAAACAAACAAAAGAATAAAAATGACCAAAAAAATGAAACAAAGGCAAAAAAAAAGAAACTAAGTTGAG
Organism: Lophiomys imhausi; assembly: GCA_907164525.1. NCBI lineage: Eukaryota > Metazoa > Chordata > Mammalia > Rodentia > Muridae > Lophiomys > Lophiomys imhausi. The sequence goes on along the minus strand of CAJQZJ010034926.1, from coordinate 127,663 downwards.
TTGAAAGGCAAGCTGAGCGAATTACACAAAATGTGTTCATTACAAAAAAATTTAAATTGTAACACTGCAAAAAAGCAATCTAAGCTTACCTCAGAAAGAGATGGATCTTGTCTATCTGGAAGAACTGATTCTGAGGATTCTCCTTCTTGTTGTTGTTGAGCCTATTAGGGTAAAGAACACAGACTATTTCCACATCACCACTACACAGAACAAGACTTGTAATGAAACTATGATTTACTACTCAAATACTCACAAATAAAAATTATATTTTACTTGAAAGAATTCAGTATTCACCATAGTCTGCTATGAAAAGCACAAACTTATTTTGTCCTACTCAATCTTCCTACCAACAAATCAAACTTAGTTGAATGCAATATTGTTACTTATTTTTCTTTCATACACATATGCGGTGACTCTGTATACTGTAGATACTTGCTAATACATGTATTAGCAAGTATCTACAGTATACAGAGTCACCGCATATGTGTATGAAAAGAAATTCTAGACATAGGGCAGAGTAGTGTATGCTTTTAATCCAAGCATTTGGGAAGCTAACACAGGAGGAACACAAGCACAAGGTCAGCTTACGTACACAGTAAGACCCACAGCAGTCTGGACTATATATATATTCTATATATAGAATAGTAATTCTATTTCTAAATTGTTATAATATCATCTTTGTTGAAAAGTAATACTGGTATATGGATTACTCTAAGTAGCCATATTGGTAATAAATTTACTATAAATTAAACAGGTCTAACATATATTACCAAGTATTTATGGTGTATAGAGTTATCATTAGAAGTTAATATACTATCCTAAACAAATAAATTAAATTAAAGCATGAAAGAATAGAAAAGGGATTTTTTTGTTTGTTTGTCTCAGACCAGGTCTCACTATGCACTTGTGGCTGGCCTGGATCATGTGAAAACCTGGCTGCTCTCAAACTCCCAGCTATCTACCTACCTCTGTCTTTGATTAAAGACATGTACCACCACATCTAGCTGATTTAAGTTTGTTTAGACACTGTGTAATTTTCATAGTAAGTCCATGACAACCTATTTTAAAAGTTTATGACTAAAAGTAAAGAACTGGAGAAATTGTTCATGAATAGATACTAGCTTGAATATTAATGGGAAATTGTCCTATTGGCAATTATTTAGATAATGATATGCTTACTGGGTATGAATGAGGATCCGCTGGCTGCCGAAATGGTTCTGAGTCTTCTCGTTCATAAATGAGGCTCAGTAGCTCTTTGCATTGTTTTTTCCAAGCATCAGGATTACACTTCAAAGACTGTCTTCTGCCTCGGCATTTCACCTACAGATTTAATAGAATTACATCTTTCCTTAACTGTTCCTTGTTCTTATAAAAGCCTAATATTATCTAAGCCAAACTCTAACCAGCCAAGCTAACATATCTGTCATTCTAAGGGCAGTCACTGGTGAAACACAACAGCCACTACTTGCGCCTCTTAGTTTAAGACATCACTTTGTCTGGCAAAAGATAGACCAAAGCTAATGGCAATAATTCTAGTACTCTAAAATTTAATTTTAAGAAAATCTAAACTGCAAATAAAGTACAGAGAGGCAAATGTTACCCAACTCTCCTCACACACAAGCACAACTTGACTTAAAATGCTGCTGGCCTGTGGCCAGTATTTGGGAGCATGAACTGCTTCTTGAATTGTAAAGACTGTTTAAGTACATAAACAACATAATCTGCAGACTGGCTGTTTTCCTTGTGGGAATCTGGGATCAACATATGTGTTAGTCCGAAGGTACCTATATAACCAATCACTAATAAACTTCTTAGTAACTGAGTCACTAATCACATACATGATTTTCTATTTTCATTGCTGGGGAAAGAGTGTGCCCCTCGTAGGAAAGACAGAATATATGAGAACTTGATGGTTTCATCCAGACTCTCTTTGTCTTTTTTGCAGTGATAGGGTTGTATATCCCAACTACACTACTGTAATAAACCTAAATCATGTGTAAGCTATGTATTTGCTTCCAAGAGTCTTAGCTATTCTCAAAAATTAGGGTAATACTTTGGGATTTCTGACTCAGGAAACCTGTAAATGCTTTGTTTTCAGCAAGTCACATTTACTCACCCTTCTTCCAGATGAAGTTCCAGGACCATCTGAATCTAAATCAACCATTTCTGTATCCTAATTAAAAGGGGAAAGTGAAAGATGATAAGATACATTAGAAGTGTTACAAAGGAGATGCACATTCGTGAGTAAATGGCAAAGATAATGACAGTTAATTTTCTTTCATGGGAGCAGGCAGCAGAATAAATATGAGAGGGAGATACACTCCAAACTTTGGCAATATGCTGTTGTATATGATAGGAAATACACTGGGAGAAGAACTGAAATGTCTTTCTCTTTAAACTAGAATTGGAAATGAGGGAAATGGTAAAGCTTTGTATTTAAGTATTAGTATTTTTAAAAACTTATTCTATGTGAATTCTATGACTCATTTATCTGACAAACTATAATTATAAAATATTCCCAATTAAACATTCCCATTTCAAGAATTAGTTTCCTAGGGGAAATATAAATTTGTACTAATTCAGATAAATATGTCTCTGAGAGATAGGTTTGATAACACAGAGTCCAAGACCCAGGCACCAATGGTGAAGGGCAAAACAACTATTCAGTGCATAGGAGAAATGAAGCTGTTAAAATTTTGCCTTCAGTTTTTATTCTAAACAATAAAGTGCTAGTTTGTGGAGAAATTCTTATTACATCAAATATTAGATTAACATATATTTATGGTAAAAGTGTAAGGAAAGATGAATAATTTTGTTTGATTTTCAATAGGTTAATATCTAACTGCTGTATCATATTTTCCTTATTATTTATACAAATAACATTTAAGTGTATTAAAATAGATTATTATATAGTCAGATAAATTTGCACCAAGAAAGTATCATTTGAGCTTCATCATTTTAAAGATTAAAGATACAAACAAAATAAACATGAAATATATCTTAATGGCCCTCCAATAGTACCTAGCAATATTTATTTTTTAAATCTCTGGGATGAACTGCTTTCTTCTAAACATTCTGCATTAGTTAGTTGTATATGATGGGGTCTTGATGAGAATATTAATTCAAATCCATTCAGAAAAGATTGACTGTGTTTAAAACTTCCAAAAAGGAATGAGGTAGCAACTCTATGCATGTACTAAACATTTAGACATTCAAACCCATAATTATAAAATCCTTTACTATTTTACACACAATACTGAAATAAAATCATTATTAAAATTACCATCAACTAAACATTCTTTTAAGACATTGAATTCAAACCTGGCATGAACTGAAACCCAGCACTTGGGAGGCAGAGGCAGACGGATCTCTGTGAGTTCCAGGATAGCCAGGTCTAGAAAGTGAGTCCAGGATAGTCATGGCTATTACACAGAGAAACCCCGTCTCGAAAAACAAAAACAAAAAGCAAAAGACAAAAAAAAAACAAACAAAAAGAAAAAGAAAAACACTGGATGCAAACAAAAAGACAAAAAAACAAATACACACACAAAAAACCTAACCAAGTAAAATAAAATGCTGAGTGCTTTGTCTTTTTTTTAAGTGCTAAAAATCAGTGTTGATTTTTGATCATATAAATGCAGTTTCAAGTGATGACTGGCTTGGCTACTTGTCTCTAACTACTCCTTGTAGAGAGCATTCAATTTTTGGCATGCACCATCTGAATACAAGTCAAAAGAGCTTAATATAAAAGATTTAGATGTTAGCCACCTTCCAAAACCTTTCACGATCCATAACCAATTACAGTTATTTTCATTAATACTTACTGTGTATCAAATATCAGAAAAGAAATACAAGCATAAGCATAAAGCTGTGATCCTTACCTCCTCAGCATCACTGCTGTTTAGTTCTTCTGATTTAATTTTATTGTAAGTATCCAAAATAGCAGTACAGCTTTGATCCCTAAGGAACAAGATAAGTAAGGCAAAATACATTCCAATATTTAAGAAATTAAAATGTTAGTCTATGTAGAAGATGACACTACTTCTTACCCAATAAACCGAAGTAAGACATCAGTCACAATTTTGGCTGCTTTAACTATAGGACTATCTGGCTCATTGAAAGTCCTAGCATTATGCTCAATATAGCGTACCTCCCACATTAATGCTGATATTCTCCTATGAAAAAAGAAATCCTGTTAGTCTTGGCTGATACGTTTATATTCTATTCTAAGAATATGCATTATTAGACTATTAAGTACTTTATCATGATATGTCGAGGGTATTTTAATATATGTATGTGATACGTATATATTATGTTACTTATGCATGCTTAAAACACCAGCATGGTTCAATGGATGACCTGACAACCTGAGCTTGATGCTCAGGATCCCACTGTAGGAGAGAACCAACATCTGAAAGTTGTCCTCTGAATTCTGGATGTGTGAATGTGTCACACATACACACAAATAATAAAACATAGAACATCAAAAAGTGCACTGATAAATCAAAATGACGTTACGTTTAGGGAAAAGATTTAAATAAAAAAGTAAGAAAAAAACTATATTGTGGAAAATAACACATTTTCATCTAGTTATGTTTAAAATATATTATCAAATGAAATAATACCTGTTTCATAAAATATACCCATTTCTCAAGTACCAGAGGCAGACTAGCTAGCTCATGGAATATTGCAGTTAGTGTAAAATGGGCATGGCTGGACAAAGGACCAAGAAGTGATCTTCAAAGCCCTTTCATAATACTTTCTTTCCTAAGCTAAAATAAAGAGCAAAATAACTTGGTCTACTTATATATCTAGCAACTAAATTTAATTATCTATTGTAGTTCCCCAAGGAGGATTTTAAATATGCTGCATATTCACTGTAGCATCTTGATAATGAGACATTAATATACTACCTAATCTGTCTTTAGTAAACTAAATATTTACTGTAGTTTTTGTTCCACATAGCTGTGCTACTTATGTTTTCCACTCTGTCTTTTTTCCCATATAGATTTTTTAGTCTGTAAGTGTGATAACAGAAGAAACTTTGGAGTATGTTTATGGATGACTATATCAGACATCAAAAAACAGATCTTAAAAGGCCCAAGAACAATAAAACTATGATTAATGTAATAAATTATAAGATAAAACAAACCTGTAAAAGCGATTTTCAAGTCTTTGTCTGATGGTATTGAGGTCAGTTGGATAGGCAACTACAGTACAATACAAGGGGTAGGCACTGAGATCCACTGGAACAGCAAAAGGGCTGGCAAAATCTAGAAAGTCACCAAAATTTAAAAAACCTAGTTATTAAAGAGACCATCTCCTGTTACTAAAAATTCAAGTATAAACAAGAAGAACACGATACCTAATTTTTAATTATACAATTATACAAATATGTCACTTCTTCTTTGTACATAGTATCTTTGAATCATGCATATTAGTTCAAATTTGATAAAATAAAGCAAATTAAATGAGAAATGTTCCAAAATTAAAATTTCTATGTCTTTCCTGAATAAATGCTAAACTTCTCCAGTGATATATTTTAGAAAATATAAGGGAGGTGGGGGCGTTCTGCAAGCGGAATCTCAGCGATCCTCAGTTGCTGCCACATCCCTTGCCTGTCACCATGGCCGCCTACAAGCTGGTGCTGATCCGGCATGGCGAGAGCGCCTGGAACCCGGCTGGTACGACGGCGACTTGAGCCCGGAGGGCCATGAGGAAGCGTGGCGGGCAGGCGTTGCGAGATGCTGGCTATGAATTTGACATCTGCTTCACCTCCGTGCAGAAGAGGGCAATCCGGACCCTCTGGACGGTCCTGGATGCCATTGACCAGATGTGGCTGCCAGTGGTCAGGACCTGGCACCTCAACGAGCGGCACTATGGGGGTCTAACTGGTCTCAATAAAGCAGAAACTGCGGCTAAGCATGGTGAGGCACAGGTAAAGATCTGGAGACGATCTTACGACGTCCCACCGCCCCCGATGGAACCCGATCATCCCTTCTACAGCAACATCAGTAAGGATCGCAGGTACGCAGACCTTACCGAGGACCAGCTACCCTCCTGTGAGAGCTTGAAGGACACTAATGCCAGAGCACTGCCCTTCTGGAATGAAGAAATTGTCCCCCAGATCTAGAAGGGGAAAAGGGTCTTGATTGCCACCCATGGCAACAGCCTTCAGGGCATTGTCAAGCATCTGGAGGGTCTCTCAGAAGAGGCTATCATGGAGCTGAATCTGCCAACTGGCATTCCCATTGTCTATGAATTGGACAAGAACTTGAAGCCCATCAAGCCCATGCAGTTCCTGGGAGATGAGGAGACCGTGCGTAAAGCCATGGAAGCTGTGGCTGCTCAGGGCAAAGTCAAGAAGTGAAGGCGAGGAGGCAGGCTCCTATCCCAAGATCACCCTCGCTGCCTGTTCAATACTCCTGCACCTTTCCCCAACACCCGTCACACCGACTACATCTTTAGGATCTTAAGTTGAAGCTGCAGATGGGGACCCATGGCTCCCATTTCCATTTAGTATTTGATCCCCTGCACCCACTCCCCTCATAGTATCTTGTCAGAGTAACACCTCTGGGGTGCAGGTTCCTGGTCCACATACAGGAACGGCTCCTCTTAACAGGAGAGTTGAGAGGTAAACTATAATTTAGTTTTTCTTAGTCCTTTGTTTACTAAGGGTCTGTTTGAGAGGTCAGGGAGGAACCGTGCTGTGGTATGACCAATGAGGTGAAGCTACAGCCTAGTTTTATCCCAGGAGCCTGTCCTGAACTCTTCCACAGTAAGGGAACCGGGGTCTGTAGTCATTCCAGTGGAGGGTGAGAGTAACTTCCATGGTGATTTAAAAGATACTACTTCCTTTCTGACCCTAAAGGAGCTTCTGGCCCCAGAAGGTTGGGATCAATCCTGTCAAGTCTATGGGTTACATTTACTTTTACAGGAAAAAAAGGTATATATATTAGCACAGAAAGCCCCTCTGAGGTTTCTAGTGGCAGATGAAACAGTCCTATGTGGTCACCAGAAAATAAGGCATTCCTCATATCAAATGGGATAAACTTGTCCTCAAGTGGCAGGAGTGCCTTGTGCTGTGCTGGGATCCCTTTGCCTTGTTCTGCAGAGGTGAAGCGCCACTTGATCATGTCCAAGTTTTTGTCGTTCACTGCTTGCCCCTACCATGTGGGTTCAGAACTCATCTGGGCATAACAACTAAAAATCTTTTCAGATCAGTATAATAAAGGAGTGATGTGCAATATTAAAAAAAAGAAAATATATTTATGTGGGTAAAATACATTACTCACCAACTGCCTTTACCAAGGAACCCGACAAAGGCAGGCTCAGGAAACAGCTGGAAAGCCAAATTTACTCAAGAAAGAAAAACACACATAGAAGCCTTCACTACCATCCTCCAGGGTGATGGAAGTTTATTCGCTATAGCTTTAGCCAAGCATATAAAATGTTAACATTAAACTAAAATCATTGTGGCTGTAAAATTAAATGTAAAATATACTGTGATAAACTATATTTTTTGTGTGTAGAATTTAAAATTTTACTGACTTTTCAAGCTTCCCACTCATTTCTTCGTATTTTTTCACATTCATCATACCCAGGGAAAGAAGGTGGTTGATGCCCTGAATAACTCGTTCACACTCCTCATCCCTGGAATGAGCACCCCACTCTCCTTCCTGGGGTTTGTACAGCAATGCAGTCAGTTCTTCCTGGGACACAGGAACACCAGCACCAACTTCATCTGGAAAAGCAGCTAGGTACAAAAAAAAAGAGTTTCCAATATCACATTGATGCCATTTTGCTTTTTCAAGAATTATGATTCATCTTTAAAAGTATATTTACTTCCTTCTGGAATTGGCTCCATATCCCAGGGGCTCATCTTTTCTCTTTCATTATTGTCCCAGCTATCAACAAAAGAAAAAGATAAAAATCAGACTCCCAAGCATTTCCTTTCGTACAGTAACATAATTTGCATAATTTCTTGAGGGTGAAATTCAGAAAAAGAGCAACATAGTATTCATGAAAATATAACTATGCTGATATAGACAGTAATATTCCACCGACAGAGAAAACATGCTACACCAATATAAAGTTAAGAAGGTAGAAATCTATTCTTTGTAGTAGTTTTATTTCTTTGCTGATGCTGTAATCAAGAATATATCTAAAATTAATCCACAGGAAAGGATAAAATGATATATTTGTAAAACAAATTTTAGGTGAAAAAGTTGATATAATAGAACACTTAGTATTTATCAGAAGCACAAATGAACTAAACTTACTGAACACTATAACACTGGAAAGAGCTATCAGGATATTCTGGCTGAAAAGGCTGCTGACTTTCCACAGTTCCAAACCACCAGGCATCATCTATTATACTGCGGAATCTATCACCTATAATGAGTTAAAAAAATAAAACAGAATGAGGTCTGTTCTCACTCAAATTATTACATATTTTTAAATACAGAAATAGCCTGTATTTAGCATTCTCACACACAACTATGATAAATTTTATAAATTTGGCATGGTAAGACATTAGACGTAGTATATTATAATAGAACAACAATTAATATATAACATTATAATGTAACACAAGTTTGTGAGATGGTCTCTCTTAAAATATCGTATCACACTACTATATTCACCCTTCTTTTTGTGATTATGTGAGCTGGTACAGTGATATGGAGTGAGGTAAATAATGGAGGCATTGACACACTACTAGGCCACTACATAAAAGCACTATAATGCCCAGAGCATTCAGAAGACACAGGTGAGAATAAAAGGTAGGTTCAGTATATTTACAGGAATAATTGATATCTCAGGTAAGAAGGAATGGTTCAGTATATTTTCAGGAATAATTTATATCTCAGGTAAGAAGGAATGTGATGTCACAAGGATTCAAATGAGGAACAATCTAAAAATTATGAGTTATTATTTTTGATATTAAATTTTGTATCTTCATTCTACAACTGGATATAGGCAAGTAAAACCATTTAAGGTGAAATGAAGTACAAAGGTAAACCACTTGCAAATACCACACAATGTTTATTTTTCTTTTTGCCTTATAGATTTGAGTTCTTTGTTCAGTTAAAATTTGAGCTAATTTCCTTTTGTTAAATCAGGGTTAATAATGCACTTCAAGGTTAGTAATTATAAGTGATAATTTTATACTTACCAATCTGCCAGTTCCTTTCTTTGGCTTCATTATAAAACTGATGTAACACAAGGAAATCAATGACATCTGGCATGTCATGATACCTACATACAAAATAAAGCACATTACCATCTAATATGTAATATAATAGTACTTATCACATGCCCCATTCCCAAGAATAAATATTTGACATAGAGGTCATCAAGCAAAATTGTGTAAGCCCCATGGGTCTCCAGAATCCTTTATGATAGCATAAAGATAACAATAAAGGCTTTTTAAAATTTTAATATGAAGATAATCAAAATAAAAAGAAAGAACTGGCACACACCATTAACCTTGGTACTTGGGAAGCAGAGGCAGGTGGATCTCATTCAAGGCCAGACAGGGCTACAAAGTGAGATCCTGCCAAAAAAATATGGTATGAATCTATATTTTTTTTCATTCATTTCAATTTTAAATTTAATTCCACAACTAGTCATTTACTTATTATTTGTACTATTATTAACCAAAATAATATCTACTACTATATTTCAAGTATAATGTATAAGTTTTAATTTCTTATAATTCTAAGAAAATATCAGTATCTAAACACATCCATTTTACATAAGTAGATTAAGTAAGTTGCTTTGCTTCATGGGTCAGTTCACCCATACATGAATTTGCTCCTTCTACACAGCAACAGCAAAACTCATATCTTTACAATTGTAAACCATGTAAAAGTGCTATAGTGTTTCCTCTCCAATTGTTTTTGAGATATAAACTAAATATTAGATACATTAGTAAAAAGGGACATTAAGATTCATACAAACAAACACAAAATCAGAAACAACTACTTACTTAATGGAAAAAGACTCTCCAGTCATTTTGCCTGAAATTGGGTCCAAAAACGCAAGCTTCAAGCAGCATAGTGTAGGTGGTCCAACTTCATATTTGATCCCTACAATCTTAACAAATTCTTGCTCCTGTTCATGGAAACATCAATACATTTTTTCTATAAATGACTACCTTTTATTAATACATTTCATTATTACCTGAATAACAAGAATTATCTGAATACTAAATTGTTATTTAGGGTGTAAAACAACAGTTGTAGCAGTAATGGACTGCTATTTTTATTTTTTCATTTCCAGATTTTAGTCTTTTATCCTTCAAGATAAACAAATAGCAACTCTTCATTTTCCATAAAAATCATACTAAAACTGTCTTTTCTTTCTAAGACAGAAAAAATAAAACTCAAATAGGAAAGATAGATATGAATAGCTGCCTATTCATATTTCATATATGAGAAAGAATAAATATAATTTAACTGATATAAGATTCTTCAACATAAAATTGCTGTATCTATTTTAGTTGATGTTATAAAGCAATGTGGATATTATATCAAAAGAGATGATCCCACGGAATACAGCTTCTCTAAGCATCTTGTACTTTACAATATTTTTTTATAATAGATTTATTTATTTGTTGCTTCAGGTTACATCTCCATCATATCATCCTCTTTTTCCCCTTCCCAACCCAGCCCTCCCACCCTCTAACCCCTAGCCCTTCCATCCCACTCCTCTGGAGTGGAGTGTCCCTACATAACAGTCCCTCATCCCAGTTTGGAAGTCATATGAGCCTCCTCATACACTGGGGGGCCTACAAAGCAGCACCACCAGTGAAAAGTGTCTCATTGCCAGGGAGAGAAAACTAAAAAACAAACAAACAAAAAAAGTCTATGTTCATATTCCCTTTGGTGCATTGGTTGTAGTATAGATATCCTGTACTATAATAGCTAAAATCCTACTATAAGTGAATAGACGCCATGTGCATCCTTTTGAGTCTGGGTTAGCTCAATCAGAATGAGCTTCTCTACTTCCATCCATTTGGCTGTAAATTGCATAATTTCATTGTTTCTGATAGCTGAGTAATATTCCATTGTGTAGATGTACCACAGTTTTTTAAACCATTCTTCGGTTGAGGGACATCTGGGTTGTTTCCAGTTTCTAGCTATTACAAATAAGGCTGCTATGAACATAGATGAGGAAACTTCCTTATGATTTCATGACGAGTCATTTGGGTGTATACCAAGAAGTGGTATGGCTGGGTCCTGAGGCAGAGCTATTCCAAGTTTTCTAAGATATCACCAGACTGACCTCCATAGTGGTTGCACAAGCCTGCACTCCCACCAGCAATGGAGGAGGGTTCCCCTTTCTCCACACCCTTGCCAGCTTGTGCTGTCATTTGAGCTTTTGATCTTAGCCATTCTGACAGGTGTGAGATGGAATCTTAGAGTTGTCTTGAGTTGCATTTCTCTGATGATTAAGGATGTTGAGCATTTCTTCAAGTGTCTCTCTCGGCCATTAGGGATTCCTCCTTTGTGAATTCTCTGTTTAGCTCTGTCCCCCATTTTTTGATTGGATTATTTGGTTTCTTGGCATTTCATTTCTTGAGTTCTTTATAGATTTTGGATATTAGCCTTCTGTCAGATGTGGGATTGGTGAAGATTTTCTCCCAGTGTGCAGGCTGCCATTTTGTTCGAATGACAGTGTCTTTTGCCTTACAGAAGCTTTTCAGTTTCATGAGATCCCATTTATTGATTATTGGTCTCAGGTCCTGAGCTGTTGGTGTTCTGTTCAGGAAGTTGTCACCTGTGCCAATGAGTTTGAGGGTTTTTCCCACTTTTTCTTCTAGTAGATTTAGTGTGACTGGCCTTATGTAAAAGGTCTTTGATCTACTTGGACTTAAGTTTTGTACAAGGTGAAAAGTAAGTCATTCTTTTACAAGTGGACATCCAGTTGGACCAGCACCATTTGCTGAACATGCTGTCCTTTTTCCATTGTGCGGTTTGGCTTCTTTGTCAAAAATTAGGTGGCCATAGGTGTGTGGGTCCATTTCTGGGTCTTCAATTCGAACCCATTGATCTATTGGTCTGTTTCTATACCAATACCATGTTGTTTTTACAACTAGTGCTCTGTAGTACACCTTGAAATCTGGGATGGTGATACTTCCAGATGTTTTCTTATTGTACAGGATTGATTTAGCTATTCTGGGTTTTTTGTTGTTCCATATGAAATTGAGAATAGCTCTTTCCAGGTCTATAAAGAATTGGGTTGGTATTTTGACAGGAATTGCATTGAATCTATATATTGCTTTTGGTAGGATAGCCATTTTTATTATGTTGATTTTACCTATCCATGAGCATGGGAGATCTTTCCATCTTCTAAAGGCCTCTTCCATTTCTTTCTTCAGGGGCTTGAAGTTCTTGTTATATAGGTCCTTTACTTGCTTGGTTAGAGTTACCCCCAGGTATTTTATGTTGTTTGTGGCTATTGTGAAGGGGGTTGTTTCCCTTATTTCTTTCTCAGCCCATTTGTTTGTTGTATAAAGAAGTGCTTCTGATTTTTTTTTGAATTAATTTTGTATCCAGCCACCTTGCTGAATGTGTTTATCAGCTGTAAGAGTTCTCTGGTGGAATTTTTGGGGTCGCTTATGTATACTATCATATCTTCTCAAATAGGGATAATTTGACTTCTTCGCTTCCAATTTGTATCCCCTTGATCTCTTTTAGTTGTCTAATTGCTCTAGCAAGAACTTCAAGTACTATATTGAAGAGATATGGTGAAAAGTGGGCATCCTTGTCTTGTCCCTGAGTTTAGAGGAAATGCTTCAAGTTTCTCTCCATTTAAATTGATGTTGGTCACTGGCTTGCTGTATATTGCCTTTATTATTTCTAGGTATGGTCCTTGTATGCCCGTTCTCTCCAGAACTTTTAGCATGAAGGGGTGTTGGATTTTGTCAAATGCTTTTTTTTTTGCATCTAGCGAGATTATCATGTGGTTTTCAATCTATCTTAAAACTATCAGAACACTGAGAATACCTGTAATCAAGTTTACTCTAGAATGTAAGCAATTTTTGATAGCAAAATATATTTAAACTAGGAAATACCAGCTTTTCTGTAATTGAGGAATGGTAAAAATAAGAGGTCCCAAACCTTACAGAAAAATAGGGCAAATAAGACAACACACAGCCTAAAAATTGTTTGAACATTTTTTTATGTGTATGATTGCTTTGTTTGCATGTATGTATGTTTACCTTGTGAGTGCCTGGTGCCTATGGAGGCCAGAAGAGGACATCAAATCCCCTAGAACTGGAGTTACTGGTAGGTCATTATGTGGGTGCTGGGAAGTGAATCCATGTCCTCAGCAAGTGCTCTTAATCACTGAGCCATCTTGCTAGTTCCACAAAATGTTTTACTTTTTTTAAAATATTTTTGATTGTGAGCCTAACCTTTAAATGCTGAGCCATCTCTCTAACCCTGTTTTACTTTTTTTAAAAAATAATGTTCCATATTGTTTGGTTTGATACTGAGTCTTACACTGTAGTCTAGGCTGGTCTGGAATTCACTATGTAGTCCAGGCTGGTTTCACTTCCCAGCTATTCTGTTTCAGCTTCCCAAGAACTAGGATTAGAGGTTTGAATCACTATACCACAGCATACAAATTTTAAGAAATATATATTATTCATTCTACAAAATGCCATACATCAATTACTTTTGGGTATACAACACCACCAAAAGTTTCTATGAAACAGGAAAAAAAATCTGAAAGCAACTTAATGCCCAAACTCCTTCAACTGCATTCATGCCCAACTCACCCTGAGATCCATTTTGTTCCATGGCTGTTTTTGTAAATTAACACTATATATTTTTGATTTCCTTACAGCTCGCACATAAGCTTCATGTCCTTGTCTAAAATAAATAAGCTGAAAGAGAAAAAACGTATCATATAGTTATATTCTATTTTAACTCTATAAATAAAATAATTACAATTAAAAATTTTTCTTGATCAAATGATGTTCATTCAACATTCATGTCTATCTAACCCGGTGCTAAGTTTTTATTGTATAAATAATATATGCAGTCTTTTTCTCCTAAAGAGCTGCAAAAGTCAATTGAAGAAAAGAGAGACACAAAAGAGTGAACCAGGCTTCAAGGAAGAGGAAGAGAAAGGCACTAGGGGAGGGCTAACCAACCCTCAAAGCATTCCCATAAAACAGAACTATTACTATAATACACTATTAACATTACTATAAGTTCAGCTTTATAAATACATGTACTGAAGGTCTATTGCAAGAGTTCATGTCAGCACTAGCTGAGCACAGAAGAAAATGAATTCAAGTGTTTGGTAAGACACTTCAGTTTTTAAAAAGATAATATCTATTACTATTTTCTACATTTATTGAGAAAAGTTTCTCTTCCTCAGTGGTTTAAGAGTGTTGACAGACATAAATAAAATAAGATAACATTAAATTGCATATTAGAGATTTAAAAATACACGAGGTATGAGCCAAATAATTAACCCTCCTCCTTAACCCAGGGATTTAATTTCCCATCTTTAGCTGAAAACTGTAGACACGTTCTCCTAAAAGCATGAAATGCTGTGGTTTTGAAGTTATGCACTAGTATGCTGTGATTCTAACATGTAGTTATATGCAAATTTGGACAACTAACTTACCTTTCTAATATTCTGTCATCTCATCTGTGATATCTCTCAAATATTTCATGACGTGTAACCAAGGCCAAATTGTAGTAGCAGTTATTCTTTCTATTTGTTCTTATGTAAGAGAACATACTTCACATACAATATCTTAACCAATCCTCATAGCATTCCCATAAGACAGAACTACTACTGTAAGTCCAGATTTACAAATACATGTATTGAAATTTATAGAAAAGATAAAAATGTGTTTTCCCAAACACAAATGTTATCAAGTGAGCACATAAAAGAGGCATCAGGCTGTGGAAACATGATGTGGTTAATTTACTTTCCTGGTACTAAGAATAAAGGAACCATAGGTCCCCTCTGAGGCCTGTGGTCTTACAGCCACAGAGGCAGCTCTTAAGTGAGGTAAGTTACCTTTTCCTTGTCTTCAATGAAATGCTCATTAGTTGTCAGTTCTCCTTTCTCAAATGCAGGGCTTGGTTTTAGCACTGAATAGTATACCCCAGAACACACACACACACACACACACACACACACACACACACACACACACCACACACACACACACTGTGACCTTACTTGGAAAACAGTATCATTGTAGGTATAATCAATTTAAGAGTACTTGAGCTCATATATGAAGTAGGTGGGCCCGAAACTAATAACTGTCCAGTTAATAAGATAGAAAGTGGGAAACAAAGAGAATTGGAGGGAAGACTATCATATGAAGGTAGGACAGAAATTGAAATATTGTTGCCACAGGTTGAAGAACACCAAGGATTCAGAGAACCACCAAAACTAGGGAAGACAGGAAGGATTCAGCCTTCGAGATTTGGGCAAGAACACAGTTCTACCAATGTCACCTTTCAGAATGATAAGAGAATAAATTGCTGTTATTCTATTTTTTCTTTCCTTTAGGTTTTTCGAGACAGGGTTTCTCTGTGTATCCTTGACTGTCCTGGACTCCCTGTGTAGACAAGGCTGGCCTTGAACTCACAGAGATCTGCCTGCCTCTGCCTCCCGAGTGCTGGGATTAAAGGCGTGCCCCACTATTCCTGGCTCAAATTCCTGTTATATAACATTCTACCAAAGAACTGTCAAAACCTAATACTTAATCCCAAAGCATATAAGGCCAAAAAATACACGAGCATACCCTATCAATCAAATAAGTGAAATATTTAAATATTAGTAAAAAATATCCATAAGACTTAATCTAAACTAAACACATTATTACATATTCATTCTAATACTCAATATTGACAAAACATCTAAGCACAAGGTACTATCTATATGCTATAAGGTATTAAAATGTAGTATTTTCCTTTAAGGCAAAGTAGTATAATACACACACAATCACACAATGTACGTGTGAAAATTCATACATAAAGAGGTATGGGCAAACCAGAATTTGGCAGTTGAGTTGGATATTTGAGAAGGAGCATTGTGAGGAGCAATTATTTTTATCAGTAGGGCTATTCTAGGCAAAAACCCGAGGGCTTAATAGTTAAACAAAATAGTAAGTAATACCATAATTAAGAAACTGATTACATGGCTCAGTGGTTAAGAGCACTGACTGCTCTTCCAGAGGTCCTAAGTTCAATTCCCAGCACCCACATGACAGCTCATGACCGTCTGTAACTTCAGTATCTGACATCTGACACCCTCACACAGATATACAATCAGGCAAAACATCAATGCACATAAAGCATAGATAGATGATAGATAGATAGATAGATAGATAGATAGATAGATAGATAGATAGATAGAACTGATTACATGAACAGTAGATTTGTCCCTTTATAAGCTCTTTTTAAAAACATTCTCTAATTGCTATTAAACTGTTGAATTCACTATAATACTTTCTCCATTCTACCAAAGAACTGTCAAAACCTAATACATAATCACAAAGCCTAATAAAATACAAGGAAACTGATTTCATCAAGGTATGAACTGGCAGAAGTCATCCAGTGTAGATAAAGTCTCATAAGACTTTAAAAGAATACAGAGTTTATTTTGTTCTGTGAACTCCTCTAAAGTTAATTCAAATTTACCTCATATGTCTCAAAAACAGGCAATAAATATAACTATGATTTTAGATTTGCCAAATTCTTAAAGTTTTCTAAGTTTTAAAATATAGCATTAATCATCAGAAGCTTATTACCATAGTAATGTAAATAAGCAATATCTAAAAGTCCAATACACAACAAAAAGAAACATTTAATAATCTCTTAAAAATAAGCAAGTACTAGCTTATTCATTATATTATTTGATAAATGTCTCTGCTACAAGATCTCTTTAAAAGATGTAGGAAAAAGTTAGGACAAATTTTTATTTGGCTTCATTTTTCTTAAATGCTTATTTATTACTTCAAGTTACATCTCCATCACAGTCCCCTCCCTCCAACCCTCCCGGCCCTACCCTCCCTCCCTTTCCCCCTTCTAGCAGAACTCATAATTCATTTTTTGAATAATTAGGCCACAATTATGAAAATTATAAGGTATAAC
>CAJQZJ010034926.1:61398-100525 GCA_907164525.1 Lophiomys imhausi | reverse complement strand
GAACAAGGCAAAAATAAACAACTTATGTGTTACAAACCTTCTTTCTAGTCTGTTTAGGTTTCTTCTGCCTATCTTCCAATGACTTCAAATTTTCATCTTCAGAGCTGCTGTATATTTTTTGTGTTGCCTGTCTTGTTTGTCTTTTGGGAGGCTGCAAATTGATTCCAGCATCTGCTGTCCAATCAGAATATTCACTTGATGAATCACTGTAAATAAATAAAAAAGGAGTAGTTTTAGCTCAAATGGAAGTATCTTTTTTTATCCACGAGCATTATAAATGTCAAGGATTGAAAAAGAAGCAAAATACTACAGAATTTTGATCATTATTTGATTTTAATGAAATGCTTCCTGAATAAAACTTATTTACTATAACAGAATTTTAAATACTGTTGGAAGCACAAAACTGCCTAAAAATGAACAAGAAGTGCTGAAGTGATGAAAGAGATATAGTTTTAAAACTGAAATAAAAGCTAGACATAGTAGCACATCCCTTTACTCCCAGAGGCAGGCAGAATCCCTGTGAGTATGAAGCCAGCCTAGTCTACATAGTGAGACACTGTCTCAAAAACACAAACTTTGAAATAATGATATAAAGTTGCAAAGAAACAGAATCGTAAATTTAAAAAGCTTATTTTACAAATAGAGGAAACAAAAGCTCTATAGTAATAGTCACAAAATGTATTGGGAGCTAGGAAACAAAAGCTCTATAGTAATAGTCACAAAATGTATTGGGAGCTATGAAGAAACACATGGTACACAGGCTTCAAATGTAGAACTCTTTCTATTATGTGCTATCATTTTATTTATGGGTTTATCAAGCTCCTCCAAGTTCATCATTTCAGATTAAATACTGAATACTTTGGTGTCAAACCAAACCATTAAAGCTACCTGGAAGAACTTTCACTTTGCCACTCAGCAACAGGGTCTTCTGCGGAAGCATCACTTTTACCAATAGCTTCATCTTCCTACCATAAAGAGACAGTGATTTCAATGTATGCTTAGTACTAGTGTAATACAGGGAAAACCTCCTTGACTTATAACCCTTTTTACCTCCTCAAACATTCTAGTTAAAATGTACATAATTATTTTTCTACACATATCTCAAATTTGCAAACAAGCCTACTAGATATTTTACAAGGTCTAGTAGCATATTGCTTACTGATACAAGACATTTTTATTTCTTCAGAAAAATTGTTTCAATGTCAAAATACGTATAACTTTCTTAAATGTTAAAAATAGCTTTAAAATATTACATACGAGTATTTTTTAAAGGTCAAGATACTCATGGAGCAAAAGGGAAATATTACTTTAAGAACCATGAATTGCCAGGCGTGGTGGCACATGCCTTTAATCCCAGCACTCGGGAGGCAGGGGCAGGTGGATCTCTGTGAGTTCGAGGCCACCCTGGTCTACAAAGCAAGTCTTGGACAGCCAGGCTCTGTTACACACAGAAACCCTGTCTTGAAAAACCAAAAAACAAAAAACCAAACAACCTCCCCAAACTCCCCCCATGAATATCAGAAAAAAGTACTACATAATGTGCAAATAAAACTGTCATTATACACTAGTTATAATCAGAGTTGTTAAAAGAACAGTAGGGTTGTGGAAAGAGGAACAAGAAGAAAAGAACTGCTATACTCTTTGTTCATTGTCACAATGAACAATGAACATGGGTCTTAGATAAATCAATACACAATGATCTACGAAATAGGCAGAATTAGTAATAAAGGAAAGTAGATACACCAGACAATTACAGAGTGAATCAGTTCTGGGACTGTTTACCTTATTTCTATTATGTTACATTTCTTTCCATTTCTAGGAAGATTTCCTTTCACTGTCACAAAGATAAACTTTTCTGGCATATGCTATACCCTTGCCAAGATAGCATCTTAGGTAAAAATCAGGAAAGACAACAAAAAGGGCTAAATGGGATACCCAAATCTGTCAAGTGACTTATTAATGAATAAACTTCTTGAATAATTTTCTATTCAAGTGGCTTTAAAATGTAAACCTGAAGAGATGGCAGAAAATAACAGCAAAAGAATTGCACTAAATAATAATAGCAGGTCTAACCTCTGAGGAGCTGTCTGAATCTTCTTGTACCCCTGAATTTTGAGATGATGCCTGTGAATTATGCTCTATATTGGACCTTGTTAGATAAGTATGCTGACGTTTGCGTTGTGTCCTCCGTAAAGATCGGCCACAATTGGGCTGATAATCATTCTGCAAAAGAGACGGAAAATATATTTTAAAAGAAGAAATAATATAAAACTGAATATATGTAAAAACAAATCTATTAGGCAGGGTACAGGATAAAGGATGAATATGAATTACCAAAAGTAAAGCAATATATAATTATAACTATATAGTTCACTTTTTACCAATATTGATTATTTTCTTATTTTGAAAACTTTGTGATCAAATGAAAGAGCTTGGTGAACACATAGGCTGCAAAAATTTGCCCATGTAGAGCTGATATATGGGACATTATTCATAATTATTATAGGAGGGATAAACATCTGTATTAATTTAATAAAAATTATAAATGTATTTTATTTCTTTAAAAGAAATATAAGAAAGTCTGTTAAAGTATGAACATGCCTAATTAGATTTACTCTTTTATACTTTCATTCCAGATTAGCATTCATAAGATTCTTCAGGTTTATAAAAGATCTTTATATCAATTTAACACAGTTTTATGTGGTTGTTCATACCTCTAATATCAGCACATGGGAAACATAAGCAGGAGGGCTATAATGAATTCAAGGCCAGCCTGATACAGAGTGAGACCCTGGCTCAAAACAAATCAAACCTATGTGCATTTATTTACTTTTTATTTTATGTGTATGGGTGTTTTGCCTCCATGTATATCTGTACATCACATGCATGCCTGGTGCCCACAGAGGCCAGAAATAAGCTTTGATTTCTCTAGAGTTGGAGTTACAGGTGATTATGAGCCATGTGGTGTGACTACAGTGAATCAAACTTGGGTACTCAGTAAAAGCAGCCAGAGTGCTCTTAACCTCTGAGCCATCTCTCCATCCCGGAAAAAAAAATAATTTTAAGAATCAATTTAACACATCTTCCTTGCAGGAAAATGGCAGGAGAGATTCTATAGACATAAACTAAACTTTAGATTACAGATATGCACCACCATGTCTGGCTCTTTTCACCTTCAACATATGAGAAAATGTCTAAATACTAGCCTAAATAACTGTTTATATACCTAGCCTAAACCAGATAAATTTACCAGATACCTAGCATTCCCAGATAAATCTGATAATTGGCAAATCAGCAAAATAGAAAAGTATCCATGGATTTGATTCATATTAGAGATTAAATAAGCTAAAAACCGTAATACAAAATTTTAAAGCAGAGCTGGGCATGGTGGCACACACCTTTAATCCCAGCACTTGGGAGGCAGAGGCAGGTGGATTTCTGTAAGTTCAAAGCCAGCCTGGTCTACAAAGCAAGTTCCAGGATAGCCAGTACTGTTACACAGAGAAACTCTGTCTTGAAAAACCAATGAATAAATAAATAAAGTAATTAAAAAATGAAAAAGTTAGAACAGGTATCAAAATCATATACAAATATTTTGAGACACTTATAATTACCTCTAATTTTGTTCATTGATATTGAAAAATAATTAAAATTCAGGGTATAATGCTTAGCTTTCCTTTAAGCAGTGGAAATCATCATAGACTCTCCAGTTAACCACATTCTAAAGAGGTGTAACTTGAGAAGAAAAAGTTTACATTCTAATACACTTTAACTGGTAAATGAGAAGTGTTAATAAGCTTGTTAGATCTAATGGAGTACAGACATCCTACCCACTGCTTAGCAGGGTCTACTGGGAAATGAATCCAATACTTGCCCATATAGAGATTAGACTTTGCTTACATAATTAGGTAGGTTAGACAAGGGTCTGCAGTAGAAGTCAGCAAACTTTATCTGTAGAGCGTCAGAATGTAAGTATGCCCAGCTTTCTATGTCAGATAATTTCTATTCTAACTATTCAACTCTGTCTTTACAGATAACATAAAAACAACTAAAAGCAAGCAATGTACTTTAATTACATTTAATTATCTAAAATAAACAGGATTTTACTTACGAGCTTGTCAACCTCTTGTCTAATGGATCTACCATTTGTTTTACATTGTCATTAGTGATAAATAAAAGGATAAAGTTATATTTAACCATAAGAAAATAATATTTAATACATATAACCTAAAAGACAATCTTTTATATCTTTCATTTAATTGTGTTTCTATTAGTAACTATATAATTAGGCTTCATTAGACACCAACTTTAAATTGCCTCTTGATGCATAACTGTTGCCTTTCAAATAACTTGTATTTGCAAACATTAGAGTCCAACTTACTCTTTGGATAGTATAAGATGGCTTTTTCTTCTTTTCAACTGTATAAAGACTAATTTCTAGGTCACCTTTTGCATTTCGACATTCTTCTTGTACCCTAATAAAATATGGCAGGTCAAAATAATAAAAATCCAGTAATTTAAATATCAAATCTCAAAACTAAACAACTTCAAAATATAAAATTTATCATTGTAATCATTTTAGGTATATACCCCTGTGGCAATATTTTTGCAATCACTACCACTACCCATTCTCATTAGGTTTTCAACAGTCCCAAGATAAATTCTGCAACTATTAAGCAGCTATTTCTCATTTTACCATTCCTCTAGGTTCTGAAAACCTCTAATCACTGTTATTATGTCTATGATGTTGTCTACTCTAATTTTTATGGTAAGTGGAGTTACACAATATTTATGCTTTTGAATATATTTTCTTTCACCTGGCAAGACAGTTTCAAATTTTATTCATGCTACAACAGTTACTCGAATGGCTTTGTTATGGTCTAATAAATACCATTGTATGATCATATCATATTCGTTTATTTATTTGTTTACTGATTTGTTTCCACCACTTGCTCATTTTGAATAACTTTGCAATGAAAGTTATTGTGCAAATAGGTAAGACCCTGCTTTCTAGCCTATTTTCAATTAAGAAATTCTTCCAATTTTTCTATATTCCAATAGTTGTCACTCATAAAATTACCTGTCTTTTTAACTGATTCCTAATCAAAACAGAAAGCAGAGGGGATAGAATGGAAGCTAAGTATGCTACTTTGGGATTATCTGCTAGAAATACTTGGTTAGGAGTTATGGTCAAAATGAATTTTACATGTTCTAAGAGTTCTATTTCCTATTATTTCCAGTTGTGATTTATTATATAGTTATTATCATAATAAAAGGTAGTCTTACAAGAATAATGATTCTAGATTTGAAATTATGCCAATGAAGTCCTTTCACCAAGACTTATTTAAATGACATTTTTAATCACAACTACTTTACTCATCTATACTTGCTCCAATACTTAGCTGGTGACCTTATTCTTAGAGTCACTATTTAATACAGTGTCAATATGCTACTAGTGTTCACATATAATCTATAATGAGTTCTAATATTTGCATTCTTACCCTAACTTAAACAATAACCCATTCATTGGCAATAATCCATCACATTTTCAGTATTCCCCAAAGCATTTATCACAAAGCTGACCACATTTAAGATGATGAGTATTTATTACAGAACAAAGTATTTAGAATTAGTTAATATGGAAAAACTAATATATGATGCAACTTGTTTAGAGTATCAGTTACTAGGCTAATTTAAAATAATTCATTTGTAAATATACACCTTTGAATTTTCTTATGAAGGTACCATGCCAACTCACCTACTAACTCCATTATTTAGTTCATTGACCACCACTCTTCTGCTCCAGGCCATGAGATCTCTTTCCGTGGCCATCTGGCTCCTAGGGGCATTGTTGTACATTTGTCGAACACCTTCAATTTGACCATTATGCAGAAGGCCAGTATTTGGGGAAGAAGGTATGTCGCTATTTGGACTACTCAAAGCTGAATCAAAAGCAAGGAAAAATAACATTTTAAGCAAAGATACTAGTATTGTAGATTACAGCTCTAAATTAAACAAAGGTTTCAAATACAGGATGTTTGGGGCCTAGTATGTGCACGGCCCTAGATTTGATCATTAGTGTCAGAAATAAGAAAGGAGTGGAAGGAAAAGAGAAAGAGAGGACTGCTAGAAAAATGAAAGAAACTGTTACCCTTGTTCTACATTTTTCTGTGCCATCTTCATGTTTTCATACTGTTATAAATAAAATAAGTTTTCAATACATGTTGAAATCCTATAATTCTTTTAATTTTTTCAAAGCATCGCAGACAGACATCTACTAAATATACAATACAAAATAATGTACAAATATTATGTGAAAGATTCACATATATGTATTAATAATAGTTCAAGATGTATCTTTTTAAAATCTAAACTCCAGCTTTGATTATTTCATTAGGATATTTATGAGTAAACTAGGTGTGGAGATGGACACCAGTATTTCTAACTCTTGGAAGGTTGAAATAGAGTATGAAATATAGGATAGTGTAGGCTACAGAGTATGATACTATCTAAAAACAATCTTTTAGTGTTCAATTTATAATACTTTCAAAACAAAAAAAAATTGAAAAGTACAAGCGGTGGCTGGGGAGATAGCTGAGTCAGGAAAGTGTTTCCTACAGGCATTCGGACCTGAGCGTGGATTCCTAGCACACAGTTCTAGTGTCACATGCCCACAATCACAGCACCCAAGAAACAGAGAGTCCATGGGGATTGCTGGCCAGCAGTTTAGATGAATTGGTGAGTAATGGGTTCAATGAGAGACAGTTACAAAAAATAAGGGAGAGTAACCAAAGACACTCACCATTGACCTGTGGCCCGTACATGCACTTGAACACACACACACACACTCACACACACACACACACACACACACACACACACACACACACACACCAAACCAAACCAAACCAAACAAACAAAAACCAGGGTCTCACACTGTAACCCAGGCAATTTACTACACATCTCAGACTGACTTTGAACCTACTGTGACCCTGAAGCAAGTTACTCCCAGCAGAGAAGTTAAAGCATGAGTTACCACATCCAGCTAACAAAACATTTTTTAATATTAAAATTCACTTTCAAGATTAATAAGCAATATTAAGAAGAATGCACTGACAAAACTTTTCATTTTATTCCTCTAGTAAGTTTCCTGTTAATTGTTACATTTGCAAATAAAACATAAATAGAGACTGCAATTTTCAGCTACAGACTTATATTTCTTGACAAATTACAGTTAAAACATTCGATATATACATATTAATCTCAGGTACCTAAGTACATCTCACGGTGAGTGAAGGAAGAAGTACAATAGATAATAACATTTGTTTTTGGGAGTAGTAACATGGTTAAGCAGGTACAGGTGCTTGTTCTCAAGTATGGTGACCTGAGTTCTATCCCATGGACACACACTTACATGCAAAGTAAAAAGGGAAAAAATTTTAAAAACAATAAGTATTACTAAATAAAGCAAATAATTAAATGGTAACAGTAGTATTAATATTAAGATCAAGCTGTTGTGTAAATCTGTCCAGGAGTCGTCTCTATATTCCCTAATAGGAAGTCAGGCTTTTGTCTACTAGCCTATTTTCACTCATTTAAGACAGAAGGGCTAATTATTGGAATGGTACTTTCTAAACCTAAGGTGGTTTAAATTAAAAAACTTCATAGATTGGGTCTCCCAACAAAAGGGCCAGACTTATTCCAAGAAACAAAAGAGTCAAATAAACCAAGTTAGGAGAAATAGTGTATCTAAATATACAACCTACATTTTTTAGTCATAAATAATGAGGTCATGCTACTTTGGAATAACTGATATAAGTTAATAAAAATGTTTGCATTTATAAATATGAAATAATTTCACATGTAATAACTTGGTATAAGTAAAATAACTGAAATATGTTTTATTCTTTCCACAAATGTACAACTACTTACCACCATTGACAGAATATGATCTATTAATTGGAAAATGTGGAACATCTCCTTCATTAATTAGTCTGAGATCTTGTTCTCTCTGTAACTCCCTGATTATCCCATCAAGAATGCTTTCTTCATGGTCATTGGTTTGCTGCCCAATTACCTGTTCTACCACCTCACCATCACCTTAATGAGACCAAAGATATAAAGTCAGATAAATTGATTACCTGTTAGTATACCTTAATACTGTTTAAAAAAAGTAAGCTTAGCTTATAAATTATGAGACAAATATTTAGGAATAATTTAACATGAAAATAAAGTATACATGAAACAACATTTTATGTGAATTTTAAAAATACATATAATAATTCAGCTTTTGTATTTGATTTAATCAAGAATCCTAAATTAGACATTATTATCAGGGCATTTTAAGGAATAACAATAATGTTAAAGTCAAATGATCCATTTGAAAACAAATTTTCTATGTGTTATATTCTAAGAACAAAACCAGGAATTAGAGCTTTCAGTAGTGGGTCTTACTCTGTAAGGCAGCTTGGCCTGAACTCATTATATAGCACTGCACAGCCTTGAGTCATAGCAATTCTGCCACAGCCTTCTGAGTGGTGGGAGTACAGGTGTGAGCCACCATGCCTGACTTGAGTAACATATAAACAAGCTTAGTCACGTCGCCTAAAATGTTCTGTATCTTTCTTTTACGAAAATTTCATTCTGAAAGAATTTAAAAGTATGATCTTTTACGCAAACCTAGCATAACCATCCTATGAAAAACTCCACCAAGCAGTGAGTCATGGACCCTGTTGCTTGTTAGTGGAACACCCTACCCTAGATTGGTTGTCATAACAAGCCCCAGTACAAGAGGAAGCTCTTAGCCCTCATGTGACTGATGAACTGAGCGGGTTTGATATATGGGGGCTCCCCTCATCTGAGGAGGAGAGGCCGGTGACATGGAAGAAGGAGGGAGGGAGGGAGGGAGGAAGCAGAAATGGAATAGGGAGGGGACTTTGATCGAGATGTAACTTGAAGAAAAATAAATTAATAAAAAAATAAAAAAAGATTTATCTGAAAATAGTATGGTCTTTTAAATAAATATTTTTATAATACCAGTGTTTTAATATGTAGAAAAATATTCTTATGATAAACTCAAATTCAATTTTTATTTAAGTGAAAACTTTTATCATAAATGTATCATAAATGTATCATGGCCTGTTTTTCATCTTCTAATTAGATCAAATTTTCTTTGGTAGAGTAATGAAGTAATTAGTTCTGTAAGAAATTAAGTACGCTAAATAAAGTATTTATTTAGGTAGTTTCGGTTTCATATTCTATTTTTTTTCTCATTTTCCTCTTCGGTTAATAAATATTAAATAATCAGAGGAACCAATGCTACTTCATTTCTCTATACATATTTACTTCAATTCATTCTATAAATTTCAGTTTAAGTCTTAATTCCCTACCAAAGAAAGAAAATTCAGAAGGCAAGTGTGATGGCACATGCCTATAATCCCAACACTGAGAAGGCTAGGTAAAACAGGAGAAATGTAAATTCCCAGCTACACTGCAATACATAGTGTGACCCAGTCTCAGGAACACAGACTTTTTTTTCCTGTCAATGAGACACTTTTCCCTGGTGGTACTGCCTTGTAGACCCCCTGTGTATGAGGAGGTTCTTGGCCATCATGACTGCTGAACTGGGGCATGGGACTGTTATGTAGGGACACTCCACTCCAGAGGAGTGGGATGGAAGGTTTAGGCAGTAGAGGGTGGGAGGTTGGGACTGGGAGGGGTGGAAAGAGGACACTAAGATGGAGATGTAACCTGAAGTAATAAATAAATTAATTAATTAAAAAAACAAAAATAGAAAAAATAATGTATGGTTTCTTACCTGCAAAAAAATTTTTTAAAGAGTAAAGGAAATTCTATTTGCAAATCTGTAACTTCCTTCTCTATAATTAAATGAAAATTGTCAAGTACTGAATTGATATAAAGGTGTTCTATGGAAGAGGAAGTAAAAAAGACAATATACATAGCTGAAACATCAATCTAAAGAGACCAGTCTCCTTTTATTGGGTTCATTAACTGGGGGCTTTCAAAATGAACTATCAATACTATAATCAATATAATTTAACCAATTATAAAAACTTTAACACAGCAAAGTTTAATCATTACCAGAAGTAACCATGCAGAAAAAGGTAATACATATGGTAATGGTTTCCCACTGTGTTAGGTCAATGAATTACCTCTTAGGCATGTTACCATTTGTCCTAAACCCCTTGCTTGTGGACAGCAGAGTTAAACAATGAAAGCTATTCTGATAAACTGAAATAAGCAAGTAAAAATTAATAGAAATAGTATATAATGTATGTTATAACCTACTCCAGAATTCAGTGAGGAGCATACAGCTGCAATGTTTTAAATTTGCTTTAGGGGATAGCATACCATTAGCCACATATCCCAACTGTGGAATAAGCTGCTCATCTTTACAATTTTCCCGTCCTGGTACCAGCCGTTGAAATTTTGTAGGATGGGGATTTCCATCAACATCCACCAAGAATGGAGGAGGCATGAGGTGAGGAGCTTGTTGAGTTTGCTCATCCAATACATAGTTATTGGCATCTCTGATAAGTGGTCGATAATCAGTGTGGAAGAACATCTGATCTGGAATCTTTGTGGTAGATGTTTTGTTAGTGTTTAATATATCAGAGAATGTACAGTCTGGCCCTTATTTTCATTTTTATAGCACATATATATTTTGAATCAGACAATTTTTATATTCTCTTATAGTTCTGTGTTGCTGTACATTCCCTCTAGGAAGAAACAAATGACCTAGATAGTAGTTTTTTGTCTATAAAATTCTATAATTTTCATTATTTTGGAGATTTCATATTATATTTTCCTAATTAGGACAAGAAGTAAGGCAACAATCTATTAGAAGTTGTGTATTTTGATTTGACTTACAACAAACACACAAACCTATATAGTGAGTTCTTATTTTTATTCAACTAAGAGTAAATGAAGCATAATATGTATGATGATGAGAGAGATAAATATGAAACAAATCAGCAATATTAAAAGCTAATGAAAGTATTGAACTGACCTCAGTGATAGCGAGGTCTCGTCCCACTATAAGATTCCACAATCTACCCCAGACTCATAGCTAATAAAATACAAAGAGCCAGTTGGGTGTGGTACGGCATGCCTATAATCCTAGCACTTAGGGGACAGGAAGAAGGCAGTAAGTTTGATGACAGCTATTTAGCAGAAAAACTAAAAGATGTCGATAGAGGTCTGTACACATGATGACCTAACAAAGTTAAACCAAAACAAGATTAAAAATTTAAACAGATTTATAACAAGCAACAAGACTGAAACAATCAGGAAAAAAAAAATCTCCCAACTTATTAAAACAAAAACAAAAACAAAACAACAACAAAAAACTTCTGAATTCTACCAAACCATTAAAGAATTAACAATGCTTCTCAGGCAATTACATAAAAAAGAAAAAAGAAAGAATGCTACCAAAATCTATTTACAAAGCCATTATTATTCTGGTACAAAAAACAGATAAAGACAAAACAAAAATAAAATTATAGGTTAATAACCACAATGAATATAGAGGCAAAAATAAGATAGCTGCAAACCAAATTCAAGAACATATCAAAAATATCACTCAATATAATCAAATTGACTTCAAATCAGAAGAGATGATTCAACATAAATTAACAAATATAATAATAGATAGACTCAGGGACAGAAATCCGAAAGGCTTCTGGCAAATCTTAGTATGACAAAAGTCCTGAAAAAACTAAGAAGAGAAGCAACATTTTGGGGGCTGGAGAAATGGCACGCAGTTAAAGAGCACATACCCCTCTTCCAGAGTACCCAAGTCCATTTGCCAGAACACATCACAGTTCACAAATGTCAGAAAATTCAGCTCCAGGGAGATCCAACACCCTCTTCTAACTTACACAGGCACTGCATTCATGCGAACATACTCCCTCCCCACACATAAATATACATATAAAAATAAAATGTTTTTTTAAAAACAAAGAATGGGCTGGAGAGTTGGTTCAGCAATTAAGAACAATGATTGTTCTTCCAGAAGCCTGGGGTTCAATTCCCAGCACTCATATGGGGGCTTACAACCACTTGCATCTCCAGTTCCATAGGATCTGACACATTTTTCTGGTCTCCATTGTCACCAGGCATGCATGATGTACAGACATACATGCAGACAAAATACCCATACACATAAAATATATGATTAAACATTCAAAAATAGTATCTCAACATAGTAAAGAACAAATGTAAAAAATAAATAGCCAGCACCAAACTACATACATAGATCTCTAAGTATTATCACTATGATGCAAAACATGCAGGCCTATTTTCTTTACTTTTATTGAAAACAATGCCTGAAGTCTAAGAAGACTAAGACAAGAAACAGATATAAAAGTGATACAAACAGGAAATGAAGAAATAGAAGTGCCTTTATTTTCAGATAATATGACTGTAAACATAAGAGACTCTAAAAACTTTACCACATGGGGCTAGAAGAGATGGCTCAGCAATTAAGAACACCTGGTTACTCTTGCAGAGGACCTGGGTTCAAGTCCCAGCTCCGATAAGTTGGCTCACAACCATTTGTAACTCCAGTTCCAAGGAAACTTCTTCTGACTTCCAAGGGCACCAGTCATGCATGTGGTGTACATACATACATTCACGCATACATGCATGTATGCATACATACATACATACAAGGAAACACCCAGACACATAAAATAACTAAATAAAAATTAAAAAAGATTTCTACAGAAAAACTCTACAACTGATAAATATTTTCAGCCAAGTGGCAGGATATACAATTAATGTAAAACAATCAGCTTTTTTTTTTGAGTTGCATTGTGTTTATTTATTTTTTCTCCCTTTACTTTTTATTTCTTCAAGTTACATCTCAATCGCAGTCCCCTCCCTATTCCCCCCTCCAGTCCCACCCTCCCACCCTCAACCCCCATCCTCTTCCCTTTTTTTTTAAGTTTAAGGTATATCTTATTTCCCCCTACAGTTTCCCCTTTCAGTCCAACAAATGGTTCTTTCTCTAATAATAACAAATACAATACAAAACAACAGAGGTAATTAGGCCACAGTTATGAGGTTTATATGGCTTAGCGTACATTCCCAATGTCCAGTCCATATGTATTTGGTACCTGACTTTAACATTCTACTATCTAACCATCTCCATGAGTTTAAAGTTCTATATCTAACTCAACTTTCATACTAACTTGCAACACAATTTTAAAAGCATCTTCTTAGATCTATAACACTCTCTTGACTCCTAAACCATTCAAAATTTAATTATGAGACTCTAGCTATCTGTCCTTCAACCACCTCAGAGACCTGAGAGGGATAAATATATCTGATTTTATAGGAAGTACAGGGCCTGCAGCTTCCAAAACTAAGAAATGACATACCAGTGTCTGCCTGGACAGTTCCCACTTTCTCTCCATACATTACAGCATCGATCTTCAGTCGTTTGGCCCCGTTTCTCTGACAGACATTGATATAGTAGAAGGTATTGATACTATAACTAACACACCAAAGGGAACTTGGACATAGAATTTTTATTTTTATATTTATTTTTTATATATTTTTATATTTTTTAGTCTTTTTTATCTATTTGTCTGCTTATTGGTTTGTTTGTTTATTAGTTCTCTCTCCCACGCAATGAGACACTTTTCACTGATGGTACTGCCTCGTAGACCCCCAATGAATGAGTAGGCTCTTGGCCCTCATACAACCTCTCAAATGAGATGAGGGACTGTTATATAAGGACACTCCAGCCCAGAGAAATGGGATGGAAGGGATAGGAGGTAAAGAAAAAAAAAATGAAATGTAATGTTTCGGCCTTTTACTACTAATTGTCATGAACTGTTTAGGATAATTAAGAAATGCAAACTAATAGTTATGCATGCCGGTCATTTTGATAGGTATTATGACAGCCTATTATAGTTATTTTCTAAGCTAATCAGAAATAAAGCTGCTAAGAAACAAGCAACATCTGCTTACCCTAATATAAGAGATAGATATGGCCTCTTCAAAAACCTCAAGAGATCTGCAGAATATGGCATTCAAAGATGTTTCTGTAACTTTAGATTTTTTTATATCAAGACATATCAACTCCTGACAGCACCCCCTATTCTCCTCCAAGTAGAAGATGAGCATTGAAGAATCTCCAGTGGGAGATGATTGAATTAGTCGCAAGCCTATCTCTTGGTAGGAAAAGCCCCTTGCTCCAACTGTAGAGAGAATGCTGTCCAAAAAGGACAAAACCTGGAAGCAGGTAAGTCGACAGCCTAGCTCTGCCAAGACAGGTTAAGCAAGTCCTTCATAACCCCTGCTCTAAAAACAATCAGCTTTTCTTTACACCAATGACAAATACACTAAAAAAGAAAGCAATCCCACTCATAACAGCATTAGAAAAAAAAACAAAAATACCTTGTGATAAACCTAATCAAGGAAGTGAAAATTTTATACACTGAAAAGTTAAAAAAAATCAAAGAAGAAAATATAAAATATATCATGTTTTCTCTCATATATGGGTCATAGAATTCATATATATATGGACACACACAAAGGTAATCTATATATATAACATGAATGAAGAAGTGAAATTAGCTGGGCATCATGGTGCACACCTTTAATCCCAGCACTCAATCCCAGCATTCAGGAGGCAGAGGCAGGTAGATCTCTGTGAGTTCTAGGCTAGCCTGGACTACAAAAGTGAGTCCAGGATAGTCAGAGATACACAGAGAAACCCTGTCTTGAAAAAAACAAAAAAGAAGTAAAATTATCTGGGGGCACTAGTTGGGGGAGAGAAAAGGGAAGGGCATATGCTCAATATACAATAAATACTTGTATGAAAATCTCCTTATGCAATATGAGAATACATACAAGGAAAAAAACTTAATTCTGAATGGTACAATCGCAAATCATTATCTGTAACAGAAATTATATATACTAACCTTTTCGTAGTATTTACTGCATCCAAAACCAAATAGCAACAAATGTCCATGAGAATCAGTACAGGCAAAATGGTTTCCATCTGGTGAAAATTTACAATCAAACACTGCCCCATGACCTTGGCCTTCAATCTGAAATTCAGAGGAGTCTTTTAAGTCATTGTAAGAGTCCTTCTCAAAAATTAAGTAGACAATAGTTTTCCCTGGCTATTCACTTGGATTCTGTAATGAATCAACATCTCAGTGTACTCCCTGACTTCTGTAGCCATAACCCTAGATAAAAACAATAAATCTCTGAAATATAATTATGGAGAATAAAATTGTGGATGCAATGAACAACTGCACCTAACATAAAGACTCATGAAATAATAAATGGGTGAATGAGGAAAGTTAAAAGGGTCTATATGCAACCAAACTGACAAAGGTGTTATTCAGCAAAGTAAAGATATTATTTTTATATTTTAGCTATAAGACAATTAAGCCTTTAAATAACTATCTTAAAATTAAATAGAAATAAATTACTAACATGGTATTATTAATGATCTAGATATATATAAAGTACATAAAAGTGAGCTCAAAGGCCATCCACAGTTTTGCATTGTTTAGTAGGAACAATTTTTTTAATTTGGTTATTTTACATTCCAATCACCATCCCCCTCCTTCTTCTCCTCCCACTTTCTTCCCCAATACCTCTCCACCCAGTACTAGCCCACTCCGACATATCAAATCACATCAGGACTAAGTGTCTCCTCTTCCACCTAGGCAAGACTAGGCAGCTCTGCTAGGAAATTCCACTCCAGAGGGAGACAACAGAGTCCAAATCAGAGCTAGACCCCATTCCAATTGTTGGAGGATCCACTTGAGGACCAAGCAGCTCATCAGCTTTATATATATAGTGGGCCTAGGACCAGTCCATGCATGTTCTTTTGTTGGTGGTTAATTCTCTATGAGCCCCCTTGTGTCCGAGTTAATTGGCTATGTGGATCTTCTTGTGGTATTCTTGATCCCTCTAGCTCCCCCAAATCTTCCTCTAACTCTTCGTCTTCCTCAAGACTCCCTGATTTTTGCCTAATATTTGGCTGTGGGTTTCTGCATCTGTTAGTAGGAACAATTCTTAAGAAAAGGACCCTAAAAACAACAAAAGAACATCTATATTTACTAACCTATATTTTCCAATAAGTTTGACTATGAAACTCATAGTTGAAGTGTTTACCAGAGACAGATATATTTTTGTAATTATAAATTGAAATTATAACATTAATTATAATTATCTAGTACTAGTTAAAATAATGATCTTTTGGCATTTTAGTTTATATTTTAAATCTAATTGTAAGGAATCTGATTGAAAAAGTTTAGATGTAGATTTCAGAATTTGAAAAATGCTAGCATTATGGTAAATAACTATACTGAAAGGTCTAACTCTGAGCCCTTGAGTCATTCTTTGAATTATTTCACTGACTTAAACATAGGATGACAAGCTGTTCCTTTGTCCTGAGTTACTATATTATCAAAAAGCAAAGTAAGATTTAATATGAACTTTATATACATGTTTCTTACCATATTAAAGTAATTTCGAATTTTGGTCCCTCGGTCAAGGTCCCAAATAAAAATGTTCCCATCATGACCTGCTGAAAGTATGATCCTTTGATCAAAAGGATGTGCTTCTAGAACAAATACTTCATCATCATGTCCCTGTGATGAAAATCAGTATTAGAAATGAAAAAGCAACACCAGATGTCTGGTTTATTTGTACAAAAGATCTTGAGCACTAGAAGTCTAGTTGAGATGAATTAACCCATACTAACTGAATAGATTCACTCATGGGTTCATAAATAATTATTCTAGTTAGATGTCCCTAAATGCACAATTGCTGATTTTATAAGCCTGATGTCATAGTTTAAAGGTAGAGAAAGATGATTAATGCTCCAGTGAAATGTAATTAACTATTGAAATGTAATTTCGAGATCTATACTGTAATGTATGGAGAGAAAATGGGAACTGTCCAGGCAGCCACTGGTATGTCATTTCTTAGTTTTGGAAGCTGCGGGCCCTGCACTTCCTATATAATCAGATTTATTTATCCCTCTCAGGTCTCTGAGGTGGTTGAAGAATAGATAGCTAGAATCTCATAGTTAAATTTTGAGTTGTTTAGGAATCAAGAGGGTGTTCTGGATCTAAGAAGATATTTTTAAAATTATGAGGCAAGTTAGTATGAAAGCTGAGTTAGATATAGAACTTTAAACTTATGGAGATGGTTAGATAGTAGAATGTTAAAGTCAGGTGCCAAATACATATGGACTGGACATTGGGAATGTGTGCTAAGCCATATAACTCTCATAATTGTGGCCTAATTATTTCTATTGTTTTGTATTGTATTTATTGTTATAAGAGAAAGAACCATTTGTTGGACTGAAAGGGGGAGCTGTTGGGAGGAAAAAGATATACCTTAAACTTAAAAAAAGGGAAGAGGATGGGGGTTGAGAGGGAAGAGGGTGGGAGGGTGGGACTGGATGGGGGGGTAGGGAGGGGGTTGTGACTGAGATGTAACTTGAAATCAAAAATAAAATATATAAAAAAGAAAAAAATGAAAACATGCTAAAGCATGAGTAATAAATCAAGAATATTAAACCCACAAAAAATTTTTAAAGTCAAAGAAAATGCAACAAGCAGAGTTTGATGTCTTTGTACTTCCAGCAGTCAAGGCATTGATGCAGGACAATCAGAGACCACCCATGACTATACTGTGAATTTGAAGCCAGTTGGGACTACACAAGATAGGGTCTCAGAGTAGAAGTAGGCAGACAGGGAAAGGAAAAAAAAGTTCAACAGAATCTTTCACTAACATCCACACTTATCACCATGGTAAAAGACCTTGATTTGTTTCCATCCAACATTCTCTCTCTATCATTGGTATTTGTAGTCTCAGAACTCAAGAGGCTGTAGTAGGAAGATGACAGGTCTAAAACTATATAGTGAAACCTTACCTCAAAAAAAATTCGCTGCAGACTGACCCAAAATATACACTGATAAGATGAATAGGTAAAATTCCATTATAGAAAGTACCATCAATAACTTGAAGATAACCAAAACTCTTCCCTGTGACTACTAAAAATGTTCTATTCTGTAACTAAGACCTTTGTTCAAGAACCATCTGGACATTCACTATTTGTCACTTTCCTAAAAGAATATTCAATAAAGCACATACTGATATTGAAAATTCCGATGGTAATGGCATATCTATTTCATAGTACATTAGGGAAAAAGTCTCTCTCAGATCAGATCTGATCACTGCTTCAAGAAGACAATACTGTTTAATTCCCCACTGATTTCTAATACCTAATCCAGAACCTTTCACTAGGTAGATGGTCAGGAGGCATTGTCTGAATGGAAGAGCTTTATGTCCCATTAAAACCCTTACATAAACTGTTACAACGGAAATGGAAGTACTATATGAAATGAAGGGCTTGGAATTTACCAGTTGGTAGAGTGCTTGTCTACCATCACATGCCCTGCAAAAAACTATGTGATGGCACATACTTATAATCCTAGCATTTGGGAGATGGAACCAGGAAGAACAGGAAATTCAAGGTCATCATTGGCTAAATAGAATAGTTTAAGGCTAGCACTGGCTACATGAAATTCATCTCATTTTTTGAATGAATGAATGAATGAAATAAAGACTGAAAAGAAAACTGAGTACCTTTGTTACAAAGACTAATTTTGTCAGTAAAATTCAGTGAGAACAGATGATCTACAAGTCAGCTCATAAGAACAGTGACACTCAACTAGACTTTAAAGTAATTATGAAGGTGAAATTTTATATGGATCTATTAAATTAACAGCTACAAATCTTAAAGCTGTAAATTTAGAGATGAACGTCCCATTTTTAACTCAGTAGATGCTGGCCATCTGTGGCCATTAAGCATTTCAAATATGGGTAGTACAAATTGAGATGTTTTGCATGAAGACTGCATGAAAAGTGAGTGTAAAATGCTTCATTAGTAAGTCCTTTATTAGTTCCATGCTGAAATGATAGTATTTTGGATATATTAAATGTGTTGATAAAATTAGTTTCTTTTTAATGTGGCTACTAGAAAAATTGGTATTATATTATGTATATGGCTAATATCTGTTGTTTGGAGTATTGATCCAAACCAACACTTCCAATTAAAGAGTCAAAGAAAGAATACAGGTTTTTTTGTTTGTTTTTGTTTATTGACTACTTGACTACTGCTGAGACATGATTTTAATATGTAGCCCAAGTTAGACTGGTATTCAATATGTAGTTCAGGCTAGACTGCAATCTATGACACTACTCCATCTCAGCAATCTTATATGCTATGATTACAGACAGTGATAAAGATTACCACAATTATTTGGACAGGGATGAAAGCAAGGTAAAGTAGGAAGAAAGTGAGTTGAGTTCCTAGTCTGAACCCTGCGACTTAATACTACTTTAAAACCATATGACATTCACTTGGATTTGTCTCAGTAAAATGCTTAAGAACTGATAACTATAGCAGAGAGGAGGAAACAAAGGTCAGCCCATAATATGATGAACCAACAAACTTAGTCCTGCCCACATGAATTTTGCTATTAATCCTATAGATATAGCAGTCTTCTACTATGAGAAATATGGTTAAAATAAAAAAAACAGCCTTTTCACCTACTTTTTTCCTTTTTCCTCTATTTCTTATATAAACTGATAGAAAACATAGGATATACGTATAAAATAGTAAAAATCCTAACTCTTGTTAAAATAAAAATAAATTACTGTACACTCGAAAAAATACTAACACTAAGAAATAGCTAATTACGAGGCCTAGAAATAATCCTTTTAGCCATATAGTACAGGACAACTATCCTACAACCAATACACCAAAGGATCAGGAACATAGATAGACCCTGTTACCTATTAAGGGACAATTTGCCCTAGGAGTGAAACTATGTTGGCCCCCAGTGCAAGAAGAAGCTCTTAGCCCACATGTGACTGTTGAGCTGAGAGGGGATGATACGCAGGGACACTCTACATTGGAGGAGTGGGAGGGTGGAACCAGGAGGGGTGGAATGAGGGCACTGTGATGGAGATATAACTTGAAGTAATAAATAAATAAACAAAAATAAATTATTCGTTTCAGTGGGGTATCATGTATTAATCCATTCTGGTAGATGTAACAAAAGATCTCCAAAATATTCTTCAAAGTCATAAAAAGGAAAGCAAAACTGCAGTATTTTTCTCCTAGAATACCGTACGCTGACCCTTTTCATTCTTTTTTGAGACAAGGTCTCACTCTACTGCCCAGACTGATCTCAAACTCTTAGGTTCAAGTAATCTTTATACCTCAGCCTCCTAAGTGTTGGACCTACACTACAACACACCACTGTATGACGTTTAAATAGTTTCATTTCCTATTAAATAGTGTAATACTTACAGATAAAGTATGAAGAAGCTGCCCTGTGACAGAATTCCATACTTTCAAAAGGAAATTGTTCACTGCGGTAATAACAGTGGTATCATAACGATCCCAAGCAACCATAGTCACCTTCAGTTTAATGACTTTGTCTTCTGAAGATGTCAAATTATTCCTGAAGCAATAATTTGGAATATTCAAATCTTGTATATTTTAACAAAGGTTAAACACAAAAAAGCAAATGTATATGATCAAATTTTCTAGGAAGATACAAATTATTAGATGCAAAAGTCTAAGTATTCATGACAAAAAAATCTGTACCCCATTGTAGAATACTATGCGTAAATTGATGCCAGTGAAAATTTAAAAATATGAAAGACAAATAGTTGTTGTAGTTATTCTTTTGTCATTTGCATAAAGGCTAGAGTCATATGCAAAGAGGGAACCTCAATTGTGAAAATGCCATTAGACTGGTCTTTAAGAAAGACTGTAAGGTGTTTTCTTGTCCAACCATTGATGTGAGAGAGGGCAGCCCACTATGAGCAGTAGCATTTCTGGGCAGGTGGTCCTGGGGTAAGAAAGTGTGCTGAGCAAGCTATGGAGAGCAAACCTAAGCAAGCAGTATTCCCTATGGCTTCTGTTTCAGTGCCTGCCTCCAGGTTCCTGCCTTGAGTTCTTTAGTGACAGAGTGTGACCTAGAAGTTGTAAGATAAAATAAGCCCTTTCCTCTTCAAGTTGCTTTTGGGTATAATGATTAATCACAGCAAAAGAAACCAAACTAATACAATAGTTACTTGGAAACACATTAAAAAAGTGAGATTAGAAATAACTCTTTATCTTAAAAAATAAAATTCACAGTATGATCATGTTGGCTGTCAGACAATAAAAAATGTATAGTGCTCATATTATCTCTTTAAATATTATTTTAAAAAAATAATAGACTTTGTATGTAAGTATCATGAAATTTATTGACTTAAATGACTATGACATTAACAATACCGGTTTATGAATATGAAGTCAGTTTAGTTTAATGAGTTAGTCAATTAAAAGGTAAAACATGAAAAAAATTAAATTATCTCAATGAGACATATATCTTCTCAACAGCAGTAAGCTGCTGAAAGCAGATACTGATTAAATGCATATATAATACTGAGTATAAATGACCACAACATGACATATAAACTACTTTTTGGTAATTAGAGTAAAAGGTAAATTTACTACAGTATTTAATAAGAATAATTCTTAAAACCGGGCGTGGTGGTGCACACCTTTAATTCCAGCACTTGGGAGGTAGAGGCAGGCAGATCTGTGAGTTCGAGGCCAGCACAGCCAGGGCTACACAGAGAAACTCCCTCTCAAAAAAAACCAAAAACAAACAGACCTCTTAAAATAGACGTACAGATAAATATAAAAAATGACCTATGAAAACTAAGCCAGAAAATAACTCCATGGGAATTAAAAAAAAAAAAAACCACATACATCAGAGCATCACAGTAGACCAAACCAAAATATCATATGAATCAATAATGTTCTCATCAACCAACTGCAAAAGAACAGATGTTCAGAGACTGAATAAAAAGTACAATTCTCTCTCTCTTTTTTTTCTATTTTCAAGACAGCGTTTCTCTGTATAATAGTACGGGCTCTCCTGGAACTAGTTCCGTAGACCAGGTTGGCCTCAAACTCACAGAGGTCCACTTGTCTCTGCCTCCCAAGTGCTGGGATTAAAGACCTGCGCCAGCAAGCCTGGTTTAAAGGTGCAAATTTCATGCCTATTAATTAATGTCAAACTATTACTAACATTTATTCAATATTCATATATTAATAAAAATTATATTCAATATTAAATATGGTTCAATGCAAAGGATGATATGCCATGAGTGACCCCCTGAAATATCCAATATCTATTCTTACCCACTCATTTTAGTAGCCATATCTAGCACTATACTCTTCCATTCTTGTTGTTGATATTGCCATATTCTTGCTGTTCCATCTCTACTTCCACTAACAAATCTTAAGCTGAAAAAAAGTTAAAATAACCTTGTTACTTCTTTCTAAAATTCATCACATTTTCTTGATTGTAAAATAAATAACTTCCATATATTACTGGGATATGTAAAATGATACACTAATATTAGAAAACAGTTTGGTAGTTTCTAAAATGCTAAATATGAAGTTATCTTTTGACCCAGAAATCCTATTTCAGGCACACATCCACCAAAAGAAATGAAAACATCAGTCCACAGAAAATGATACGTGAAAATTCATGGAACACTTCATAATCTCCAAAGCAGAAACAAATGAAATGCTTGCCAATGCATAAATAAAATATGACACTCTTATAACAGAATTTTTCAGTAATTAAAACTGAAATATGGGTGAACACTGAATATGCAAGTAAGTCTAATGACAAAGAGATGAACAGTTGCCCAATACTGTTAAACATGATGACATGTTTAAGGATTCATAACTAAAGGGAATGAGTGTTCTAAAAGGTTACAGAATATGTGTGTTCTAAGAATAACTACACTGAAGGTTGTACAACTCTATACATATATTGAAATTTTTATTATAAGCTCCCTTTAAAAATATATTTGTTCATTCACAAATTTGATAGTTTTTTTCTAATCTTCCAGCTATGTATTTAAACCAGGTATGTTTGAAAGCTTGTGATTCCAGCAATCAAGAAGATGAGGCAGGAAGATCACAAGGTCAAAGCCAGCATGAGCTATATACTAATAGAATGTATGAAAAAAATTAAAATTTATTGAAACACATATAATGACCCATTTTCCACCATATACAATGCTGCTTATAACTGTATTTTGTAGACCTACATCAATATTTGTAAGTACAAACCTACATCAATTTCAGTAAGTATTCAACTATATGGATACATCAAAATTTGCTTAATGAAGCTTGTAATGATCAACAATTACATTAATTTTACATTTCAGCTTTAAGTATAATGCTATGAACAACATCTATCTTTGTATAATACTCAATATGTTGATTATTATAATTTTTAATTAACTTATAATTTTTTACTTTAATCTACATCACCTTATTAGTAAAACTGGATGCTTTGATTGGAAGCTGTTTATTTTTATATTAATAGAAGTAAGTACAAAGAATTTCAAGAATGAGCAGTTTCACCTATGATCTTTCCTTGAAGAAACAAAACACCAGTTATTTTGATTTTTCACATATATGTATCCATTCATATTTAGCATGTGTTTTTACATTTTTAGATTCATACAAGATTTTTATATATTGATTGCATTTATTTTTGAAGACTTACTAATAACATTTTTGAAATACAAACAAATAAGAAATCAAGATTTCAAATTTCTTTCTGTAGGAAAGAATAGTAATTATGAGTGCTGGCTCAATGGGTTAAGAAAACACTTATGTGGTCTTACAGAGGATTTGTGTTCAGCTCCCAGTATGCATGTTGGATAGTTCACAAAGGCAACTGCACTCAGGTTCACATCATACCCTCATGTAGAAATGTGTGTGTGTGCACACACACACACAGAGTGAGAGAGAGACAGAGGGAGAGAAAAGAGAAAGAGGATATAATTAAAAGTAAAAATAAACACAAGAGGCCTCGCAGGGGGGCACACGCCTTTAATCCCAGCACCTGGCAGGCAGAGTCAGGTGGATCTCTGTGAGTTCAAGGCCAGCCTGGTCTACAGAGGGAGTTCAGGACAGCAAGGGCTCTGTTACACAGAGAAAGCTTGTCTTGAAAAAACAAAACCAAAAAACAAATAAAAACAAAAAAAGCCCTAGAGAGAGATGGCTTTGTGGTTAAGAGCATGTACTTCTCTTGTAGATATACACAAGATCAATTCCCAGCACCCATGGCAGTAGGCTCACAACCTCCTGTTAACTCCAGGTCCAGAGAATCTGACCTTTCTGGCCTCCATAGGCACCCACCCTTATGTGACACATATCCATGCATGCACACATACATTCAAATGCATACAATTAAAAATAAAAATAAATCTTAAAATATACATAATTTGTATGAGCCTGGAGAGTTGGCACAGCACTTAAGAGTACTTGCTGCTCTTCCAGAAGACTTGAGATTGGCTCTCAGCCCCCAGGTCAGGTGGCCTACATCTGCTTATAACCTTGCTCTGGGGAATCCAAGGCCCTCTTTTGGTCTACGCAGCCATCCACATACACATGGCTAAAACACATACACGCGAATAAAAATAAATTTCAAAGTCATTTAAGAATGGTAATATGGTTAAGTTACTCTTAAATTTTATTTTAAGGTTTTTTCATTTTGAATACAGATAAACCATAGATCACCATTATTTGCTTTTATATTTAACAAGGATGACCAAAGTTCATCTTTGTAATTACTACCTGTTCAAAAGTACTTAGAAATTAAACAGTCACCTATAGAGTTGTTATATGGGCATATAGATACAAATGTATGCTAACTTGATCTATTTTGTACCAAAAAATTTAGGCTAGCATAGACTATTACATTTTGGGGTCAGATATTTTACAGAGGTCACAGCTATCTGTATATAA
The DNA here is from genome assembly GCA_907164525.1 of Lophiomys imhausi. Classification (NCBI taxonomy): domain Eukaryota; kingdom Metazoa; phylum Chordata; class Mammalia; order Rodentia; family Muridae; genus Lophiomys; species Lophiomys imhausi. The sequence goes on along the minus strand of CAJQZJ010034926.1, from coordinate 75,615 downwards.
TGTCTGACTTTATAGAAGTAATAAAATAAAGACTCTTATGGGTAGTAGAGATCAGTGATACAAATGTTCAGAGGATGTCAAAATGAGCCTCAGGACATGAACCTTTAAAGCCACATAAGATATAGATAAGATAGCATCAGGAGGGAGAGAAAGGGAAGCATAGAGACAGGAGGAAGAGAGAGTAGAGAAGAAAGGAGATAGACCATGCAGGAGGAAAAAGAAAATAAGGTAGTTGGTAGGGAATGACATTTATGGATAGGAATGATGTGAGGGAAAGTATAAGCAAACTAATGGATGAGATAATATGAAAATATAGAATACCAACAATGCATAAAGTAACTAGGAAAAATGCACAGATTCATGTGAGAAAAGAATGCAGTTGTCTAAGTAAGTTTTACAGAGTTTGGAAATTCCAGCTTGACATTCAAAATTTATTCCAGAGCAACAGAAATGTTAAAAAAAAATTCTGGCCGGGCGGTGGTGGCGCACACCTTTAATCCCAGCACTTGGGAGGCAGAGGCAGGAGGATCTTTGTGAGTTCGAGGCCAGCCTGGTCTACAAAGTGAGTCCAGGACAGCCAAGGATACACAGAGAAACCCTGTCTCGAAAAACCAAAAAAAAAAAAAATTCTGAATAGAACAAATGTTTACTTGTTAGAAACATGCTAATCAAACAATACAATTCTTGATTAAGTTAGGTAGTAAAAGAAAACAGAAAAGGCAAAGTAAACAACAAAAAGAGAACTCAAAAAATGAAGAGCAGACTATGGTCACTACTGAGTTAAAAGTTTCAGAGAGAGATAAAGATATCAAGGAAGACAGACATGGACTTTGAACCTAAGTGAATGAACAAAATAGCTCTTTTCTCATGTATGTATCTGTAAGGTAAGAAAGAACTCTGAGCTATTTTGTCAAAAGTCATCTCCTGGAGACAGCAGACAACATCAGTACAGCCTGCTTCTGCTGCCCAAGACTATACAAAACAATCTCCCTACACACAGATGCATCTTTTAGGTTTTATCTTTAAAACTTGCCAAACAATGCAAGTAACCATGATTGTCTTTTAAAAACAAAGCAAAATAAACAAACCTTTGGCAGTTAGTGAAATTAGGACCCAATGAGGAATACGCAGAACTACAGAAGGTGGGTGAGGGCGCAAACTCATTTCTAGGTCTGACTGTGGTGATTGCAAATTAAGCTTAAGTAGCTTAACTTTGAGGAAGGTGATGTGAAAACAGATTCTAAGTGGGTTTCTGAGACATCAGTGTCTGGATATCAATCATATTAGTTTGGAAGAAATAATAAAACATGTCAAATAGTTCTTTATACATGTACGTACTACTACATAATTACCTGTCTCCATTGTTACAGAACTGAACAGCAACAACTTTGTCCTAAAATATAGAACAACAGACTTGATTAAAATGTACTTATGTGAAATATAAAGTGTCCTCTCCCTAATTTACATGCAAAAGCTTTACAGAGTAGATTCTATTTTAATATGATTTTCATTTTAAATACTCATTTTGCTTAAAAAGATAAATCGCTGAAGCCTCAAACAATGTACAAAATAAGTTTATGCCATTCTTAAACAAACTAGACATAAACAAATCTGCTTATAAATCATATACAAGGGACACATAGTTCTGAATAGGTAAGGTATCACCATATTACAGCCTCCATAAGACAAATAGCAATAGAAGAAACCACCTTGAAACAACTGAGTTCAATGAAATTTCCCAATTGTTTTATTTGTATAATATCAGAAAATTATTTATTTACTTATGTTTTTATATAAGTAAATAAGTACTTATTTTCTTTCACATAAGTAAATAAACATTTACACATGTTCTTTTAAATGTTATGACAACATTAAAACTGAAGCTAAAAATTTTAACTCTTTGGTTTCTTTGATAATGAATCTAAATTGCACCTTCATAAACTGTACTCATTTTCAAAATACCCAGTTATCAAACTGCACTTGAACTTAACCTTTAATAAAACAATAGCAATTCTTCATACTTAATGATTTTAATTTTTAAAATTTATTAAGCTATCTATATATCTACATATTTCTGATTTATACTGTTTTGTGGTTTCAATATGGTATGTACCGATAAATTCTGAATTCTCACAGACAGTTGTCATAACTAATTTTAGATGTCCTGAAGAAATAATATAACTTTAACATCTAACCTAAGTGGTATATTCTAACAGGGGATTTTCACTTGATAATACTATTGGGCTTACTTAGGACCTGCAAATGAAACTGCAAATTTTCTTCATCATTTTCCTCTTAATTCTTTCCTATTCATGTATTCGCTACGTGCTCTATAAACTGTGGTTGTAAACACAGTACAGAGGGATTTCTTTGTCATGCTTAGTTCAAATGATTTCTTATATTTAATGGTCTCAGAATGAGATCTTTGAATATCTCTAAGGTTTTCCTTTTGTACGATTTAAGTAAACTCTCAAAATTTAGTATCTAGAATATGAAGCAAGGTGATAGCAAGCTGGATTTGATTATGTGTAAAAATCAGACAGTTCTCAAAGGAAGAAATGCAAATGATCAATAAATATTTGAAAAGGCATTCAACATTCTTATCCATCAAGGAAATACAAATTAAAACTACATTAAGATTCTATCTCAGCTGAGTATAGTCAAAATGGCTATGACAGAGAAAACAAACAAAACATGATGGCCAGAATAAAAAAAAAAGCAACCCCTACATTGCTGATGGGAATGTAAAGAAAGTATTAGAGGTGCTATGACAAGTAGTATAGAGGTTCTTTGAAAACTCAAAAGTAGTACTACCATATGACCCATGTGTTATCCATACAATGATTCTAAATCAAAATACCAGATTACTTGCATATTCGCGTTTACTGTCACATTACACATAATAACTGGTATGTGGAACTGTCCTACATGTCCATCAGCAGATGAATGGATAAAGAAAATGTGGCACATAAATATACATGAGATTTTCTTTATGCATATAATGGAATGAAATCATGACATTTGTAGGAAACTGGATGGAACAGGAGATCACTGTGTTTAGTTAAATAAGCCAGGTATAGAATGTCAAATATATGTTCTCTAATACATGGAATCCATATATATGTATGTTCATGTATATAAAGATTATGTTTATGTATGTATACATCTGTATGATATGAAAGTAGAAAAAAGACTATGAGAGGAGAAAATGATTTTAAAACGAGAGGAATAGAGAGGGTAATGGAATATATGCAGAATTAAATTAAAAGAGAGAAATGAAGATAAGCTGAAAGAAGGAAGGAAGATGAAAGAAAGGGTTCTTTAATAAGAACAAAGTATAAGATCTATGTATAAAAATGACATTGGATTAATTTGTATGATAAATAAAACAGTAACAAAATAAATGAAGACTGTTATGGCTAAAGAAGATTAGATTCTATTGAACCTTTGGTGATACAATGAAAAACACACAAAGATTAAAAAGCTCAATTCATAAAAGTATTTTTCCAATGAATATATTTAAAGTGCTTTTAAGTATGCAAAACCTTTTCTGTAAAGTCAAATAGGGCTTATCTTATGTACTAAAACCATAACAATTCCAGAATTTCACATTTACCTTAGATACTAAAGAGGTTTCTTGAATTAAAGGTTTTAATATTCATCTGTATTAAAGAATTGTACAGATCAGAAAATACAAGAGAAAGATTAAAAAATTAAGGTAATAAATACAAGTATCATATTTTGTTCTTACCGTATGTGATTCTAATTCAGCAATTTTCTCTGGTATCTCAGAACCCAAATAATATATTCTAATAACATGGTCAGTGCTACCTGTTGTAATGAACATACCACCTGGAAGAACGAAACAAATTTGCATTTTTAAGCATTACATAGCCACAATACCTTAAAAAGAGTTAACCTTAACTTTGTATCAATATACAAAGATCTATACCAATGTATCCAAATGCAATGGGAAATTTTGGACTTTTGATAGCAACTGTCACAAACTGTTTAGGATAATTAAGAAATGCAAACTAATAGACATTCAAATTTGTCATTTTGTTAGGTACTAGTGTAGTGTAGTGTATCACAGATTTTTCTAAGTTAATCAGAAATCAAGTTGCTAAGAGATAAGCAACATTTGCTTATCCAAATATACAGAGATAGATAGCTGGTCTTCAAAAACCTCAAGAGATCTGTAGAATACAGAATTTAAAGATGTTCTCTTAAGATTTTTTGATATTGAGACATGTCAGCTCCTGACAGCACCTCCCCTCCCATTCTACTCCAAGTAGATGATGATCAATGCAGAACCTCCATTTGGAGATGGCTGCATTAGTGGCAAGTTTGTCACTGGGCAAGAGAAAGCCCTTGCTTCAACTGTAGACAGAATGCTGTCCGAAAAGGAAAAAAAACTTGGAAGCAGGTAAGTCAACAGCCTAGCTCTGCCAAGACAGGGTAGGCAAGTCCTTCATAATTCCTGCTTTACAATTAATGTCTTTCAGAAATACTGGGCCAATAGGCTGAAGTTAGATGCCCCAACATTACAGAGAGATATTGGGGACTGTCTAGGCAGCCAGTTGTCTGTCATTTCTTAGTTTTGGAAGCTTCTTGCTCTGCATTCCCTGTTTATTCAGATATATTTATCCTTGTCAGGTCTCCGATGTGGTTGAAGACTAGTTATAGTCTCACAGTTAAATTTTAAGTTGTTTAGGAATTAAAAGGATGCTCTAGGTCTAAGAAGATGTTTTTAAGTTGGTAATGTAAGTTAGGATGGAAACTGAGTTAGGTATAGAACTTTAAACTCATTGAGATAGAGAGATAATAGAATATTCTTATTAGTTGCCAAATACGTATGGACTGGACATTGGTAATGTATGTTATACCTTATAATTTTTATAACTGCTTGCCTAATTGTTCTTGTTTTGTACTGCATTTATTGTTATAAGAAAAAGAGCCTTTTACTGGACTAAAGGGGGAGCTTTTGGGGGTAAATTTAAATTTAAAAAAATTTAAATTAAAAAAAAATGTGGATAGGAGGATGAGGGGGAAGGTGGTAGGAGGGTGGGACCAGGAGGGGGAGGAGGGAGGAGACTGTGATTGAGATGTAACTTGAGGAAATCAATAAATGTTGGAAAACAAAACAAAATACATAGTATCAAGGCACTTCTTCAACTGTATTTAATTCTTTACCTTGTAGTAGTAACAAACCTTCAAGAAACACAATGTTGTCTTACATATACTAATGTCATATTAGTATTTCAAAAAAGAAATACAATTCAAGAAAAACAAGGGAGCTGTGTTAATTAACATAACTATAATCCTAGCTGCTGGCAGAGGGGGATGGTTAGGTAGAAAGATCAAAAATCAAAAGTTGGCTAGGGCTTCAGAGTGACTTCAAGGCCATTCTGGGCAATCTTACATGGAAATAAGCCCAATGAGACAGCTCAGTGTATAAAGGTGCTTGTCGGCAAGTTCTATGATCTGAGTTCAATCCTCAAAACCCACACTGTGGAGGGAGAATACTGACTCCTAAATGTTCCCACATGGTGGAGGGAGAAAACTGACTACTAAATGTTGTACTCTGACCTACCCAAATGTGTCATTGCATACATATAGGCACATATACACGTATACAAACAATAAATAAATGTTAAAAATTAAAGACTTTCCAGTTTAAAAAGTTAAAAATTAAGAAATAAGTAAAAAGTGAAAAAGAAGAAAGAAGATAGTGGCTATAGTTCAGTGGCTGAGTATTTGCCTAGTATGTTCAAGGCCTTAGGTCAATTCTAAGTGTCATAAGAGACAAAGACAGAAGTATTTAAGACAAGTATATACTTTAAAAAATGCAACAATTACACATTAAACATTGGCTTATTGATTAAAAACTATACAAGTCAAAACTTTTAAGAATTAACTTTATATTTTATATTAAAATACCATGTGAAAACTCTATGATTATTTATACTTATGATCATCTTACAGCATTTTATGTATGAAGCCACAATTATGTATACTTTCTATAAAGTAAAGCTCTGAATTTTGTATTAAATGGGGGAGGTTGGGTACTATACATTTTGGTTAATGGGTATTTTGGCTGGGGACTGTTTATTCTTTGCCAAATGAAATTAGTATTATATAAATTGTATTAAATTAAGAAAAATATTACGAGGTGCTAATTAGTCAAACAGGTTCCTGTAGCACAACACATGGTAGGATTAACTTCAAGCACACAGACTTTCTCTTCATAAAAAATTTAATCAATCTTTTATACATGAATCATTTTGAGTACTAAAAGTATTCAATTTCTATACATACCAGAACTGAAAGATGAACAAGATATCTGAACGCCAGGTCTGGATCTCTCTGTAAATTTTACTGGGCGATCTCTAAAGAATAAAGTAAATGCTTTTAATTCTATCAGGTTCATGTAATGGGCAAAAATCTTAGCACCCTGATGAATATTCATCTACTTAGCATCAACATTATTTGTAAAAACCTAAAGGAAAGAAGCCAATAAGGGCTATTAATGTATTTTCAGTTAAAAGTTTTTAAACTTTATGAATATAATTTATGGCATCAAAATTGACAATCATTTTGCAAGCATATTGTCATATTTTGTGATATTATTATAAAGTGTTCAAATACATCTTTTCCATCCTTTTCCATATGAACTTCATAGTCTCAGCAATGATTTTATAAAAATATTTATTCTAAAATCTCTAAATATCAAAATAGGTATGGATATAAATACACACAGGTTGAATATTTACACATATATACTTCAATACTTGAACTATTATAACAACAAGGTAATAAAGATATACACACTTGATTTTTCACAAAATCCTTAAAATATATTTAAACTTACCTAAACTTCATTGTTTTTACATGCCATTGCCAGAAACATATTGTTCCATCAGCACCAGTAGAAGTGAGGTATCTAGTTGTGCCTTTAGTTGATGGACAAAACTTAAAAAGAAGAATTCAAATAAAATACATTTTCTACTTCAAACTATTATTTTGTATAAATATAGCACATAAGTCATTTGAGAATTTCAGTATCAATCCAGTGAGATAGCTGTGTGGGTAATGTGTTTGTCAAACTTCCTCGAGGTTCTGAGTTTAATTTACAGAATCCAGACAGTAGATGGAGAGAACCATCTAAGGTAAGTTGCCCTGAACTTCACACATGTGCTGTATGTAGGACATGCATGCCCAAAACCCAAATGCACACACATATATCACATATACACAAAGAGAAAAGAATTTCAATGTTAGGGTTTTTATTACTTAAATTCCATAAATAAATAAGTACTTCACAAAAAAATTTAAATACTAAAGCCTAAAGAAAATAGTAGTTGAGAGGCTAAGATGTGGTAAGATATGGTAGTAGCAGTTAAGAGTGCTTGCTGCTCTTCCAGAAGACCTAGTTTTGGTTTCTAGTACCCACATTGGGTGCTTCACAACCTTTTCAAACTCCAGCTCCAGAGGATCCAAGGCTCTCTTCTGACCTTCACAGACACTGCTGCTCACACATACACATAATAAAAATACCTTCAGCAAGGATACAAAATTAATTAAAAAAATCAGAAGCCCCTCTTTATATAAAAAATGGGCAGAGAAAGAAATTAGGGAAACAACACCCTTCACAATAGCCACAAACAATATAAAATACATGGGGGTAACTCTAACCAAGCAATGAAAGACCTGTATGACAAGAGCTTCAAGTCCTTGAAGAAAGAAATTGAAGAGGCCATCAGAAGATGGAAAGATCTCCCATGCTCATGGACAGTTAGGATCAACATAATAAAAATGGCCATCCTACCAAAAGCAATATACAGATTCAATGCAATTCCTATCAAAAGACCAACACAATTCTGTATAGACCTGGACAAAGCAATTCTCAACTTCATATGGAATAACAAAAAACCCAGAATAGATAAATCTATCTTGTACAATAAAAAAACATCTGGAGGTATCACCACCCCAGATTTCAATCTGTACTACAGAGCAGTAGTAATAAAAACAGCATGGTACTGGTATAGAAACAGACCAGTAGATCAATGGAATCAAATTGAAGACCCAGGAATGAACCCACATACCTATCTCTGGTCACTTAAGATGTGACAAAGAAGCCAAAACTGTACAATGGAAAAAGGACAGCATCTTCAGCAAATGGTGCTTGTCTAACTGGATGTCAACATGTAAAAGAATGATATTAGACTCATACTTATCTTGTAGAAAACTTAAGTCCAAAGGGACTAAAGACCTTAATATAATGCCTGACACACTAATCTATTAGAAGAGAAAGTAGGAAAAACCCTGGAACTCATCGGCACAGGTGACAACTTCCTGAACAGAAAAACACCAACAGCTCAGGCTCTAAGGCCAACAATCTATAAATGGGACCTCATGAAACTGAAAAGCTTCTGTAAGGCAAAAGACACTGTCATTAGAACAAAACAGCAACCTACAGATTGGTATCTTTCAGGCATTTTTTTTTTGTGACAAAAAAATCACTGAAACAGATGGAGAAAGCTTTGGTGGGATTAAATTTGAAAGAGGAAGAGAATTAAATTTGAGTATGTTGAGTTTCTGACACCTAGTAGACATTAATGCAATGATACTAACTACACAGTTGAATAAAGCAAGTATATCGCTATAAGATGGGTCCAAGATGAGGGTATTTGAGTTACCAGGTTAATCAGCCCGCAAATGCGATTCATTATTCTCACCTGTATGGAAGTAATAGAAGCTGAATGTCCCTGAAGGACAGCAACTGGTGCACAAGTTCGAAGACACCATACTCTCACAACTTTATCACAGCTGCCGGCAGCAATGAGAGTATTTTCATAGTTAACAGCCATGTCGGAAATTTCAGCTGAGTGCCCTCGAAGTGTAGCAAGGAGGCGTCCATCATCTGTGGCCCAGATTTTCACCAAACAGTCATCTGAACCCTACAATGACACAAGAGACAGAAGATTTATAATGAAACAGAAATTCACCATTTGTACCCAGAAGGAAAACAAACATTACAAAGGAAATATTTTATTAAATAAAAATATAATGTAGGCTTATTAGAAAATATAAGCATTGCTTAAATGGGAGAACTGACAGTGGCATTTGTGCCAAAGTATTTAAAATTAATTATCCTAAAAACATTTAAAATATTCTATGCTTATACTTAAGTGATTATCCATTAAGCATTTATGCCTTTGCTTATTCCTATATGCCTAGCAGCTTTGACTTGTCTTAATAGTTTTTCTACAAATATTTCAAAATTTAGTCTATACTGTATATTGACTTCTCTGGAAACCTGAGGCCATTAACAATCCCTAGTGAAAATCTTTTTATATGAGGGTTTCTTTTTTTTGTTTTGTTTTTTTGATTTGTTTTTTTTTTTTTTTCCAGACAGTTTCTCTGTGTAACAGCTCTGGCTGTCCTGGACTCACTCTGTAGACCTGGCTGGCCCCGAACTCACAGAGATCCTCCCTCCAGAGTGCTGGGATTAAAGACATGTGCCACCACACCCAACAATTACAGACAGCTGTGAATTGCCATGTGGGTACTGGGATTTGAACCTGTGTCCTTTGGAAGAGCAGCCAGTGCTCTTAACCTCTGAGCCATCTCTCCAGCCCCCCCTAGTGAAAACCTTTATGTTGCACTTTCCTTTAAGAATTCCAAGTGTAGACTGCTGAACTAGGGCGGGGGACTGTTATGTAGGGACATTCCACTCCAGAGGAGTGGGATGGAAGGGATAGGGAGTAGAGGGTGGGAGGGCAGGACAGGGAGGGGTGGAAAGAGGACACTACAATGGAGATGTAACCTGAAGTAATAAAAAAAAAAAACTGAAAAAAAAAGAAACGGGTGGGGAGGAGGAAAAATTCCAAATGACCCTGCCTCTAAAGGCATTACATATGTGGCTTCTATGTCACAAGTGCATTAGTATGTAGCAGAGAGGAGAGAGACTATGTCTACATTCAGTGTTCTGACCTATGAACATCTTAATGAATAGTAGCCTAACAATCCTGGAAAAAAATCAATCCAGAGACCAATACCAGTTCAGTGCCATGGGGTCCAGACAGGTACCAGGCCTGTGACAATCACCAGTCCAGCACCAGGTAAACATGAGATGGGCTCTCAAGAAATGAAGCAAGTCAGAGAGCAGAAGAACCTTGCCTGGCCCTGGATGTGGGGGATGTGGGTGAGCCAGTCCCAAGGGAGTGAGTGTGGAAGAGCCAGACCTGTCTTTTATCTTCTTTATGGTGGTGGAAACAAGGGAGAGATCCCCTCCCCTCACTTTTGCCCTCAACACCAGTGGCAGACAGTACCACCAAGGGCAGACAGGAGATCTGGCCTCATGGGTTCACAGGAGTGGGAGTGATGTCCTTACCCCTCACATGCTGCAGCACTCAGGAGAGTAGGCCCTGCACCTCACCTGGACAGCTCAGGAGCCTGGCCTGGGATGTGGGGTATGTGAGCCAGCCCCAAGAGTGTGAGTGTGGAAGAGCCAGCCCTGCCTTTTGTCTGCTTTTCAGTGGTGTTGTCGAGAGATCCCCTCCACTCTCTGATGCCCTTGGCATAGGTAGCACAGGTGGAAGAGGGCACATAAGAGGAGAACTGATCCAGCCTCTTACCTGCTTTAGCACTCAGGATAGCAGGCCCTGCACCTAACCTGGGTAGCACAGTAGAACTAGCCCTGGATGTGGGGGTTGCAGGCCCAGAACTAGGGCGTTGAGTTGGCCCACATCAATATCTATCGAAAGGAAGAACTTCTGGAGTGCATGAAGAGGCCAGTTCCACAGACCCAAAACTACAGGATATCCATGAAACAGGACAATAACAGCATACCTGAGAGGAGTCTCAGTGAGATTCCAGTATTGATAAAGTAGCAGAAGCTAGAGGCTTCATACCAGACCAAGGAATCATTATAATGAACATTTGCAAGCAAAAAGTATGGACAAAATGGAATATTGCAGGACACACTGAGACACATTTATTTTTTTAAATGTTGAGAGAGGTTTCAAGGGTGAAGGGTAGGTCTGAGGGGAGGAAGGAGATGACGGGGAACAAGGTGCATGATGTGAAATTCACAGAATAAGAAAGTAATAAAAAATTTTAAAAAAGAATTCCAAATGATCTTTAAATTATAGTAAAATGAATAATATTCTAACTTGGTAAAATAAGTATTTGTTATTTAAAAGATGACATGCACCACTGTTTTGTCATCATAGTTAAAGACATAAGTGATCAGAGGAAGAAACTGTACATAATTTCTCAACTATGAGTCATAATTTCTCAAAATATAAAGCACTTCCTTTGTTGTAGGATATAAATAGGAAATTAAAATTAGCTACTTCTCTCACCTCTATGTTAACAGTAATGAAGCAATCACATCAATGTTTTCAGACATATTAATATGCTATAGATTTTAACCAAAACCAAAGAACATGACTTAGTAAAACTTAAATTTGAGAAATTTAAAAAATAACCAGCTGAGCCGGGCATGGTGGTGCATGCCTTTAATCCTAGCATTTGGGAGGCAGAGGCAGGTGGATCTCTTTGAGTTCAAGGCTAGCCTGGTCTGCAAAGTGAGTCCAGGACAGCCAGGGTTACACAGAGGAACCATGTCTCAAAAAACAAATGAAAATAATAACTAGCATGAAAATCAAAGAAATATGTATAATGTAAGTATAATCTTCATCAATATATAGTTCAACTATTCAATCCTGATGGTGATGTAATTACTAAAACCAAATTTGAAGCAATTACTCATGGAAAATGTCTTTTAATAAATGCCTGTTGAACAGAATAAAACAGCATATTTGTTTCACATAAACTAACCATCTTGAGTTTAGATAGACTTCTGAAGACATAATTTCTTTTATTAAATTTCCCAAAAGAGCCGGGCAGTGGTGGCGCACGCCTTTAATCCCAGCACTTGGGAGGCAGAGGCAGGTGGATCTTTGTGAGTTCGAGGCCAGCCTGGTCTACAAAGTGAGTCCAGGACAGCCAAGCATACACAGAGAAACCCTGTCTCGAAAAAACAAAAACAAAAAAAATTTCCCAAAAGATAGTGGCTATCATAGTACATCCTTCATTTATATAAAATGAGAAATTATTTTCAATTTCAATCCAACTTTTCTTGCATTAGTAAGTCCAAGCAGGGCTGGAGAGATGGCTCAGAGTTTAAGAGCACTGGCTGTTCTTCCAAAGGTCCCAAATTCAATCCCGAGCAACCACATGGTGGCTCACAGCCATCTACAATGAGATCTGGTGCCCTCTTCTGGAGTATAGGCATACATGCAGGCAGAATGCTGTATATATAATAAATAAAAAAAACCTTTAAAAAAATTAAGTTCAAGCAGAGTAATCTACTCATAAAACGTAATAACAGTAGATGGCATGGAATCTTGCTTCAGTTGTAAATGCATGTTACACATCATAAATTTTAAACTCACTGTAAAAATTCGCCTCCCACTTCGATCAAATGCCACACAGTAGACAGAAGATAAGTGCCCCAGAATTCTCTTATGCATGTTAATGTGCTGGTAAGCAGATGAGGGGAAAACATGGCTGAAGCGACTACATCCGGTTAATTGCCGGGCTGAGGTGATATTCGCTGCAAATAAAATAGGAGAGTGCATCTTAAAATTGGAAAAGCGAAGTTTACTTTATACAATTATGACTATTAAAATAAGACAAAATAGGGTACACCTGACATACAAATTTTACATAAAAAGAGGTCTAAATTCCCTTATGCATTTCCTTATTTTCTAAACTTAAGAGTACTATGAGACTGGAAAGATGGATCAGCAGTTAAGAGCATTGATTCTTCTTCCAGAAGATCCAGGTTCAATTCCCAGAATCCATATGACAGCGCACAACTGTCTGTAACTCTGGTCCCAGATCCTCCAATCCCACACATACAGGCAGGCAAAACATGAATGCACATAAAATAAAAATAAATAAGTAACATTTAAAAAAACAGTACTAACAATACTGTTCTGTTAGGTCTCAGGGATCTGATACTCTTTTTGGCTTCCTATAGCTTCTATTTTTTGTTTTGTTTTTGTTTTGTTTATTTATTACTTCAAGTTGTAGTCACAGTGCCCTCCTTCCACCCCTCACAGTTCTACCCTCCCATCCTCTCCCTCCCTCTCCCATCCATCCTGCTACTCCAATGTGGAGGGTCCCTATATATCAGCCCCTCTCAGTTCAACAGTCATATGAGGGTTAAGAGCTTCCTCTTGCACTGAGAGCTTACATGGTAGCACCCCTAGAGCAAATTGTCCCATAATTAGGTAACAAAATCTATGTTCCTGATCATACTGGTGTGTTGGTTGTAGGAAAGTTATCTTCTACTATAGGGCTAAAATCCAATTATAAGTGAGTAGATGCCATGTGCATCTTTCTGAGTCTGGGTTAGCTCACTCAGGATGAGGTTTTTAAGTTCCATCCATTTGGCTACGAATTGCATGATTTCCTTGTTTCTGATAGCTGAGTAGTATTTCATTGTGTAAATATACCACAGGGTTTTTTTTTATCCATTCTTCAGTTGATGGACTTCTGGGTTGTTTCCAGTTTCTAGCTATTACAAATAAAGCTGCTATGAATATAGATGAGGCTATATCTTTGTGGTTTGGTGAGGAATCTTTGAGTGGATACCCAGAAGTGATATGGCTGAGTCTTGAGGTAGGGCTATTCCAAGTTTTCTAAGATGTCGCCAGACTGATTTCCATAGTGGCTGTACAAGTTTGCACTCCCACCAGCCAAAACCGTACAATGGAAAAAGGAGAGCCTCTTAAACAAATGGTGCTGTTTTAACTGGATGTCGACATGTAAAAGAATGAAATTAGACCCATACGTACCACCTTGCACAAAACTTGAGTCCAAGTGGATCATAGACCTAGACCTTAACATAAACCCTGACACACTAAATGTAATAGAAGAGAAAGTGGGGAAAAGCCTCGAACTCATTGGCACAGGTGACAACTTCCTGAACAGAACACCCATAGCTCAGGCTCTAAGAATAAAAATCACGTGAAACGAGGGGAGTCTCTATGGACTGAAAAAACAAGGTTGAAGCCAGGTGAAACAAGGAAAGACTTTATGACCTGGCATTGTTTTCAACTGCTAAGTGGGCAGAGCCCAAATTAAGCTGAAGCAGATGGAACAAGGAGCGATCCTATTTAAGGACAAGTGGATGAGCCC
>CAJQZJ010034926.1:16977-51398 GCA_907164525.1 Lophiomys imhausi | reverse complement strand
TATATATATATATATCAACAGGAAGAAATTAGAACAAACAAACAAAAAACTTTGAGGATCAGGTGAAGATAGAAAAAAGTACCAATCAATGAACATGGATATCTTTCCATTTATTTATATAGTCTTTGGTTTATATCATCAATGTTTCAGTTTTTAATGAAGGAGAACTTTCATTTTCTCAGTTAAGTTTAATCCTATATATTCTATTATTGGATATTATAAGTAGGATTTTTGTCATATAACCTCTCTTTCAACTAGTTCATTATGTGGTACTTTGATAACCTGAAAACTTAAGTGAAATTGCTAATCAGTTTCAAATGATTTTGGTGCAGTCTTCTGGGTTTTCTCTGTATAAAATTATGTCATCAGCAGGCATGGTGGCACACACCTTTAATCCCAGAACTCCGAAGGCAGAGGCCAGCCTGGCCTACAAAGTGACTCCAGGACAGCCAGGGCTCTGTTACACAGAGAAACCCTGTCTCAAAAACACATTAACCCCCCAAAAAAAGATTATGTCATGAACAAAAATGTCTTCTTCAAAAAATAGATTTTTTTTTATATTTTTCCAATAGAATTAGCAAGAATATCTAGTATTGAGCCAGACAGAAGTAAATACAGAAGGTATCCTTGGGTTGTTCCTGATCGTAGATTGGAAAAAAAATCACACTTATCACTGATGAGTATGTTATCTGTGGGCTTGAAATATATGGCTTTTACTGAAATGGAATATATATTTTTATACTTAATAATCTTATCACCAGTGGAAAATGAATTTTGTCAAATAGTTTTCTGCATTGTTAGAGAAGAACATGTATAAGATTTTCTCTTCATTTTACCTATTATCATGTTCACTAATTTGCCTGTGTTGATAAACTCTTTCATCATGGAAACAAATTACACTTGATCATGTTTCAGTGTGCTATGGAGTTAGGGTTACTAACTTTTGTTTGATTTTTGTTATCTATGTCCGTCAAGGATACTGATGGTGTCTTTGATTTTATTATCAAGGTTATGGTAGATTCTTAAGGTGGTTGGAAGCATTACCTCCTTCAATTTTCATTAAGGTTGGGGAGGAACTGAATTAGTCTCTCTTTAATAGTTTGTGGAATTCAGCAATGAAGTCATTAAGAGACTTTTAGCTATTAATTTTCTTGTTGAAATTCTGCTCAGATTTTCTGCTCCTTCCTGATTGATTCTTTTGTAGGTTGTAATTTTTTAGAAAATCTTTTATAAACAAAATTACTAAAAGCCTGTTAAGAGTCTAGAGAACAAGAATTATGTCTATTTTACACCATTTTTACATTCTGGATCAGCATGTACTAATTTACTATCTTTAGTCAAATGCTTAAAAGCCTACTCTCAGGTATTAATGGGTAATTAAAAAAAACTTTTAAAAAGGAGGCACAATGACAACAAATCAAATTCAAAGTTTTATTGTAAGACTGTTATACTAAGAAAACCTTATTAGTACACCAGATTATTCCCACAATAGTTTAAGACCAGTCTGTTCTCCTAAATTAATAAATGACATCAAAACGCCTAGGTCAGTAAGCCAGAAGAGATCATTAAAATGCATTACTTCTACAAATACCTCAAAGTACATTCTTAGCTAATAGCCTTATTGATGAAAACTAGAATATTATCATATTCCCCAAGATTCAGGAGGCCTATGCTGAAACACACTGAAAATTGTATAACAGGCATAGAGGCCAGTGTTTAAAATGCTAAATAACTTAAACATTGTTAGCAAATTGAAAAGCACTAGTCAGTCATAAAATATTTGTCACTCTACACTAAATTTTAAATTGCAACTATAAGTTTTAGGTATAAGTCTTCTTATGTGATTTATTAAACTATTGAAAAACTACTTTTCTGTAGTTAAAATGATTATGACTCAGCATACAATTTTTCTTAACTTGGATGCATTTTTCAGTAGTAAAATTACATTTAAAGGACACTAAAAAGGTCTTTCTTTGTAGAAAACACTAAGTCAATATGATTTGACCACAGGAAGAAATATTTGCCTACGGGTACTAGAAATTTAATATTTTTTATCATTTTCTACGGCCTTATGAAATTTTCATTGGGATTTGTATTTAAATGTAACTTGGGTGTGTGATCTTTAAGTTTAAAGATAGGAAATAAAGAAGAGTAAAAATAAACTGATTCATGTTATAAGAAAGTACAAACCTAGCTGGGCGGTGGTGGCGCATGCCTTTAATCTCAGCACTCGGGAGGCAGAGGCAGGCGGATCTCTGTGAGTTCGAGGCCAGCCTGGTCTACAAAGCGAGTCCAGGACTGCCAGAGCTACACAGAGAAACCCTGTCTCGAAAAAACAAAACAAAACAAAACAAAAAAAAAACAAAACAAGAAAGTACAAACCAACATTGGTAAGGGTTTTAAAAAGCATATCACAATCTCTGAGATACTAGGGGATAGTTCACAAGCAGCCATGTTTTGAATTTCTGTTTGAGTAGTACAGATTACAAAAGTTTACTAAAGTTTGAAGGGGTTATTGATGGAGTGGTGTTAAGCATTCTAAATGTTAATTGGTCCTGCTTGCTGTCTGTTATTTGTCTCTGATTGGTTAAATAAATGCTGAGGCCTGGAGATTGGGCAAGGACAGAGATATGTGGGAATAAGTTGACGGGGCTTCAGAGACAGAGAGCATCTTGGGAAGAAGAAGCCTCAGGGGAGAAGACAGGAGCAGGAAGAAGAGAGACACACGCCTTGCGGTAGATTAAAGAAAATCATTCCACATGGTCTGGAACTTCAACATAGTGTGGAGAATAATAGTCCAAAGGGATGTATGTATATATTGGGTCATATTTGGGTAATAGAATTATGAGCTAGCTTAGATGGGCTAAGATTGCACAACTCAGGCCTAGGCTTGTTAAAATCCACGTGGTGTCTGTGTGTATTCATTTATAATGGCGGGTTAAGGATTAACACCATCAAACCAATTAACAGGTTTTAATGATTAGTTTTCAGTCCAAGCCCTTATTTTGAATATAGCAAAATCAAGACCCAGGTTAGCATAATAAGTTTTCCAAAGTCAAATATGATAAGTGACGAATAGGTATGAACATGGACCAAATGTTCTTTCTCCTATACTATAATTATCTCTCAGTACTTCATGTTTAAGTATAATATCAATGTGTACTTCCTACCAAACAAAAGACACTGGTGGATCAAAAGTAGTAAACTTTCACCCATATTTTCTGTTTATCAAATTTTTATTCAACATGAAAAGAGAAACAATGTGTATGTTCATGTATGTGTATGGGCATATACATGTGTATTTAAGGGCAGAGAATCTATAATGGCCACACACAGTAAAGTAGGAAAGTCCCAAATCCTAGCAAGTACATTTATTGTTGTTAGAAATGTTTCTGGCACTACCAATTCAACTCATTTGATAGAAGTGTGGAATAAAGAGGCAACACAAAGAGAAATAATTTTCTTCTTTACCTATGAAATTAAAAAAAAAAACTAGGCACTATACTACCACTCTAAGAATTGAGACAGTTTGTAGACTGTCCAGCCTAATAGGTCGGTATTTGCAGTGTATCATAATTCCTTCTCTGTAGCTGCAAGAAAATACTCTGACAAGAGCAACTTAAGGGGCAAGCAAAATGGGAAAGGGTGTATTTCAGTTCACAATTCAAGGATTCACACCATCACTGAGAAAGAAGAAATCAGAGAACAATGAATTAATGTACTCCAGGATCCCTTGTCCAAGGAATGTTACCACCTAGAATTAACACTTATCTTCCATCTCAACTAATGTAACCCCCACAAACATGCCTGAGGATCATCTCCCAGTTGTCTCTAGATTGTGAAGTTGACAATTAACACAGACACTCAGTGTAGAGAATAGCCTCTTTCCTCTTCCCTTTACCTCCCTGAAGTCATCACAACTCTCAATTGCAGAATGTAGTGGGATGAATAGAGTATACTTGATACTACACATACATACAAAGTATATAAAGCTTATGTATATTTCAAGTGGGTGGACTGTTCCAGGACCCACTGTAGATACAAAATATATGGATGCTTAAGTTTCTTATATAAAATAGTGCAATAATCTCTGTAAAGAGCAGGTATACTATAATGCCTAGGGAATAATAACAGAAGAGTCTACACAAGAGAAGTACAGATATATTTTCCAAATATTGTTAATATCTTTTGGGTGAAGCCAGAAAAATATGCATATGGAAAATAAAAATAAAATAAGACATTCAGATCAACAGCAGTGATGGCTAATCATCAGCTTTCAAAATACAGGGTTGGCTGAATCAAAAAGTAGAAATATTTGTACCATCTACTATTCTGACTAGCCCACCATCAATTTTTATTTTCTATTCTCAGAAATAACTGCTGTTAGCTTAAGATATTTGTTTGATGGGCACCTAATTTTTGACAAAGAAGCCAAAACGGCACAATGGAAGAAGGACAGCATCTTCAACAAATGGTGCTGGTCCAACTGGATGTCCATTTGTAAAAGAATGAAGTTAGACCCATACTTATCACCTTGTACAAAACTTAAGTCCAAGTGGATCAAAGACCTTAACATAAGGCCGGTCACACTAAATCTACTAGAAGATAAAGTGGGAGAAACCCTCGAACTAATTGGCACAGGCGACAACTTCCTGAACAGAACACCAACAGCTCAGGACTTGAGATCAACAATCAATAAATGGGACCTCAAGAAACTGAAAAGCTTTTGTAAGGCAAAGGACACTGTCATTCGAACAAAACGGCAGCCTACAGACTGGGAGAAAATCTTCACCAACCCCACATCTGACAGAGGGCTAATATCCAAAATCTACAAAGAACTCAAGAAATTAAATGCCAAGAAACCAAATAATCCAATCCAAAAATGGGGGAAAGATAAATAGAGAATTCACAAAGGAGGAATCCCTAATGGCTGAGAGACACTTGAAGAAATGGTCAACATCCTTAATCATCAGAGAAATGCAACTCAAGATGACTCTGAGATTTCATCTCACACCTGTCAGAATAGCTAAGATCAAAAACTCAAATGACAGCACATGCTGGCGAGGGTGTGGAGAAAGGGATACCCTACTCCATTGCTGGTGGGAGTGCAGGTTTGTGCAACCACTATGGAGGTCAGCCTGGCGATATCTTAGAAAACGTGGAATAGCTCTGCCTCAGGACCCAGCCATAACACTTCTGGGTATACACCCAAATGCCTCTTCACAGAATCATAAGGAAGTTTCCTCATCTATGTTTATAGCAGCCTTATTTGTAATAGCTAGAAACTGGAAACAACCCAGATGTCCCTCAACCGAAGAATGGGTTAAAAAATGTGGTACATCTACACAATGGAATATTATTCAGCTATCAGGAACAATGAAATTATGCAATTTGCAGCCAAATGGATGGAACTAGAAAAGCTCATCCTGAGTGAACTAACCCAGACTCAGAAGGACACATATGGCATCTATTCACTTATAGTAGGATTTTAGCTATATACTAGAAGGTATTGATACTACAACTAACACACCAAAGGGAACTTGGACATAGACTTCCTATTTTTAATTTTTATTCTTTATCTATTTTTATATATTAGTTATATTTTTCTATTTTTTAGTCTTTTTTATCTATTGTATGCTTATTGGTTTGTTTGTTTGTTTAGTATTTCTCTCTCCTGGGCAACGAGACACTTTTCACTGATGGTACTGCTTCATAGATCCCCAATGAATGAAGAGACTCTTGGCACTCATACAACCTCTCAACTGTGATGAGGGACTGTTATATAAGGACACCCCACCCCAGATAAATGGGATGGAAGGGTTAGGAGGTAAAGAAATAAAATGAAATGTGATGTTTTGGCCTTTTACAACTAATTGTCATAAACTGGTTAGGATAATTAAGAAATGCGAATTAATGGTTATGCAAGCCGGTCATTCTGTTAGGTACTATGACAGCCTATTATAATTACTTGCTAAGCTAATCAGAAATAAACCTGCTAAGAGACAAGCAACATCTGCTTACCCTAATATAAGAGATAGATAGGGCCTCTTCAAAAACCTCAAGAGATCTGCAGAATATGGCATTCAAAGATGTTTTCATAACTTTAGATTTTTTTTATATCAAGACATATGAACTCCTGACAGAACCCCCTATTCTCCTCCAAGTAGAAGATGAGCATTGAAGAATCTCTAGTGGGAGATGATTGAATTAGTCGCAAGCCTATCCCTTGGTAGGAAAAGCCCCTTGCTCCAACTGTAAACAGAATGCTATCCAAAAAGGACAAAACCTGGAAGCAGGTAAGTCGACAGCCTAGCTCTGCCAAGACAGGGTAGGTAAGTCCTTCATAACCCCTGCTCTACAATCAATGTCTGTCAGAGAAACGGGGCCAAATGACTGAAGATCGATGCTGTAATGTATGGAGAGAAAATGGGAACTGTCCAGGAAGCCACTGTTATGTCATTTCTTAGTTTGGGAAGCTGCATGCCCTGTACTTCCTATAAAATCAGATATATTTATCCCTCTCAGGTCTCTGAGGTGGTTGAAGAACAGATAGCGAGAGTCTCATAATTAAATTTTGAATTGTTTAGGAGTCAAGCGAGTGTTATAGATCTAAGAACATACTTTTAAAATTGTGTTGCAAGTTAGTATGAATGTTGAGTCAGATATAGAACTTTAAACTCATGGAGATGTTTAGATAGTAGAATGTTAAAGTCAGGTACCAAATACATATGGACTGGTCATTGGGAATGTACGTTAAGCCATATAACCCTTATAACTGTGGCCTAATTACCTCTGTTCTACTGCATTGTATTTATTATTTTAAGAGAAAGAGCCATTTGTTGGACTTAAAGGGGAAACTGTAGGGGGAAATAAGATATACCTTAAACTTAAAAGAAAAAAAAAAGGGAAGAGGATGGGGGGTTGAGGGTGGGAGGGTGGGACTGGAGGGGGAATAGGGAGGGGACTGCAATTGAGATGTAACTTGAAGAAATAAAAAATAAAGGAAAAAAAGAGATATTTGTTTGAAAGTGAAAAATGCTTCCAGCAAGAAAAAATTTATTCCATGGGACTACAAGTTAAGACTGCTACACAGTAAGCTTTTGACCACACTGCCTATAAATACATTGATTGGCTTGATAAATTAACCAGAAAAAAAAGAAAAAAAACTGGGCTCACACTATAGAAAGGTGGCACTTGGACATATAAGGAGAATATAGGAGATCCTGTAAGATGGTTTTTTTGACCATCTATTATTCAAATTGCAAAGTTCAAGCACCAGATATGTACATGGTGCACATGCACACACACACACAATTTATACACATAAAAATAAAAGTAAATAAATCTTCAGAAAAAAAGAAAACTAAATAAAACAATTCAATACTCAGAGAAACAATGAGACAAAACCAACAAGAGAAAATCAAATTCAAATTCTTTATTTGAATAATATCTCCAGCAAAATTAAAAAAACAAAAGAAAAGATATCAATAGCAGGATAGATCACAATAGTGAAAACATATTATGTTTGAAGGCAGGCTATTTTTAAATACAGAGTTGGCTAGGGCTATAGAGATGATTCAGGAGTTAAGAGCACTGGCTACTTTTCCAGATGACCCAGGTTTGATTCCCAGCACCCACATAGTGTCTGGCAACCATCTACGCTCCTGTTCCAGACAATCCAACACCCTCTTCTGGTTATTGCAAGCATCAGGCACGCACATGGAAGGTACTTAGGACATACACTCATAGACACAAAGTAAATAAATATTTAAAGAATAAAAAAAGGGTTACAGAATAGGTAGAGAACAAGATCCAAACAGATACAGTAAGACATTACTTATTCATAATTATTTGAAATATAAGTAGTATATATTTAAGG
Organism: Lophiomys imhausi; assembly: GCA_907164525.1. NCBI lineage: Eukaryota > Metazoa > Chordata > Mammalia > Rodentia > Muridae > Lophiomys > Lophiomys imhausi. The sequence goes on along the minus strand of CAJQZJ010034926.1, from coordinate 43,519 downwards.
CATAGAGTGACTAATAGAATAAAAAAACGATACAAGCTGGGTGTGGTAGTACACAAATACTATCTTGGTTATTTGAGAAGGTAATATAGTAGGATCACATGAACTCACCTGTCTGAGAACAGCCTGGATAATATAGACAAAATCTATCCTTAAAAACAATTTCATTGAGCAATAAGCTGCTAAGGAGAAACTCACTTTCCCACTAATGGTATGCATAGACTGAAAGTAAAAAGATAATATATACCATTCATATAACATTCAGAAGAAGGGTTACTCATATAAGATAAAATACTCTTTATGTGAAAAGTATTAAAAAATAATGAAAGGTATTATATAATAATTAAATGTCAGGAAATAATTCTAAACATGTATATATCCAATATCAAAACATACAAATATGTTAACCAAAAACAAAACTAAGATGGAATGGCAGGATAATCAACACCTATATGAGTGAAAGGGAAAAAAATCTCAAATGAGCAACCTATTGTTGTATCTCAAAGAAATAGAAAAATAAGAATAATCAAATCAATCAAATAATCAGAAAAAAATTCATATTAAATAGATACAAGGAAAATACACACACACACACTTAAACAAAAAAGACTTAAAGTCTTAGATAAACCCTTAGCTACCCTTAAAGAGAGCAGAGTCACATGAAATCAGAGATGAAAAAGGACATATTATGACTCACTCCACTGATTTAAAAATAATTTTTAGAAATAACAAAAAACTGCATCAGCAAAGTAAGTAGCCTGGAAGAAATGAACAAACTCATTGAGACATGCATGTCACCTACACTCAATTGTGAAGAAATAGGAAACATCAGCAGACCAACAATAGATAATAAGATTGAAGCAGTAATTAAATCCCCAGTCAAAGAAAATTCCAGGCCCAGCCAACTTGCTGCTGGTTCTACCAAATATTAAAAGAACAATTAATATGCATTGTTTTTATGGTGTGCCCAAGAAATTTAAAAAAGATGCTTCCAAGTGTATTCTAGGAGGCCAGTATCACCTGGTGTCAAAGTAAGGCATTAAGGGAAGAAGATTAAGAGTTCCTGGGCTTCACTGCAAAGCTTTTTTTAAAAACAACGAGAATCTATCTCAAAATATTAAAAAAAAATCCCAGAAAACTCTACCAAAAACTATTAGAACAAATGAGTTAAGCAAAGTTGCAGGATGCAAAATAAACATGCAAAAAAATAGTTTTAATGGCAAATTATCTTGGTATGTAACTATTAAAAAAATCCTTAGGCTTCTGAGAGTTTTATTTGTTTTAACTCCTAATATAGAACTCTTTAAAAAAGGTAGGAAGGGCTAAAAATAAAAGCAATTGTACTTGTAATAGCTACAAAGAACGAAATACTTATAAGAAAATTTTAGTAAATCAATGAAAGATCTCTTCAATAAGAATTATAAAATACTGGCCACACCTTTAATCCCAGCACTTGGGAGGCAGAGGCAGGGGGATCTCTGAGTTTGAGGCCAGTCTGGACTACAGAGTGAGTTCCTGGACAGCCAGGACTACACAGAGAAACTGTCACGAAAACCCATTAAAAATTATAAAACACTGAAGAAACTGAACAAACTCAAAAATGTAAATATGTCTCAAGTATATTCTTCAATGTCCATAATACACAAAGTAATCTGTTTAAATAAAATCCCTAATAACATAATAGCAATGTTCTTAGGATTAGAAGGAAAAAAAATCACAAAATTGTTAAAGCCACAAACTCCACATAATCAAACACATCTTCAACAAAAGGAACAAAGTGCGATTTTAAAACATATTCCAAAACTACAGTAATCAAAACACACCAATGGCATAAATATAGGCATACAGAGTATAACAGAATTGCAGTGGGCAAGGATTTTTTTAACCCTAAAACCACAGGAAAGTAAAGCAACAACAGACTAAAATTATCTCAAACTTAAAGAGTATCTCCATAAAAATACTGACAGACAAAAATAACCTACAGATTGGGAGAAAATATTCAAAAGCTATTCATGACACAGGGTTGATATAGACAGAATATATGAACATCCAAAAACTCAACAGAAAACAAATGAACACAACTAAAAAATATATAACAGAACTAAAAAGACCTTTCTGAAAAGACAACAAACACATTTTTAAGATATATATAAAACAAACTTGCACTATCACAAACTTATCATTGAAATGCAAACCAAACAATCAACTTAGAGCAGTTAGAATGGCTGTTATTGAGCCTAGAAGATGACTCAGCAAGTACAGTGTTTATTGTGCAATCCTGATGGCCAGAGTTCAATGCCTGAACCCATATAAAAAACCCAGATGTAATGTGGTAGTACACATCTATAATACCAGCACTCCTTCAGTGAGTCCTCAGAACCCAAGAAACATCATAGACAATGACCACAGCTGTAATCCTAGCACTCCTATGGCAAGATATAAGGTGCAGACAGGAGAACTCTGGAAAGGTAGCAGGCCAGCTAGCCTGGAGCTACAAAGTAACAGACTGGTCCTCAACAAGCTCAATCCACAGAACTCACCCATAGTGGAAGAACTGACTCCTACAAGTTATCCTCTTACCTCCACATATACTTCATAGCATGTGGGTATGCACACACATGAAACAAATGTAAAAAAAATAATGGGGTTGCAGGTTAACCTACGGGTAAGGTATTTATCTAGCATATGACAGGCCCTGAGTTTAAACAGCCATAAAAATAAAACTACATCTGTTTCAAATACACACAGATGGTTTTCCTGTTACTATTCCCTAACCCATTAAAATAACTATATAGAATTTACACTGTTTTAAGAATTATTAGTAATCTAAAGGCAATTTTATATGTATGGGAAAAGGTATGTGAGGTATGTTCAAATACTATTTATTTTCTTTTACTTTTTTACAATGCTGACAATTAAATCCAAAGCCTTTATACACTAGTAAAATCTCTATCACTAACTTATAGCTAACTATAGCACCTCTGTGTCATATAAGGACATTGAGCATCCATTAATTTATGTATCACACAAGGAGGGTGCCAGAACCAGTCCTCCATGATCCTAAGTGACCACTGCTGTATAAGATAAGTAATTGACAAGGCTCAAGGCTAAGGTTAGGTAGAAGTGGGCCTGTGCCAGGTGTGGCAAAACAGACATGGTGATGCACACCTTTAATCCCAGCACTTGGGAAGCAGAAGCAAGTGGATTTCTTTTGAGTTCAAGGCCAGCCTGGTCTATAGAGTGAGTTCCAGGATAGCTAGGGCTATTACTACACAGAGAAGCCTCTTCTCAACAAAATAGACAACTGAGATGTAACTTGAAGAAATAAAAAATAAGTTATAAAAAAAGAGTCCTTGTGGAGGGCTGGAGAGATATCTCAGTGTCTAAGAGCATTGGCTGTGCTTCCAAAGGTTCTGGGTTCAAATCTCAGCACTCACATGACAGTTTGTAACTGTAATAGCCAGGCATGGTGGTGCACTTCTTTCATCCCAGCACTCAGGAGGCTGGGATGAAACAAAGGTTAGCCTGGTCTACAAAGTGAGTCCAGGACAATCAGGGTTACACAGAGAAACCCTGTTTTGAAAAACAAAACAAAATAAAGAGCCCTTGTGGAGATGAAAATTCTTCATCTATAGTAGGTAGACACACAAGTGATAAACTGTATAGAACTTTAATTTGCATACAAGTACATAGTTTCCATACAAGTACAAAGGAAGCCACTTGACATTACGCCAGGAAATCTCTTTAGTTTTCCACTAAATTTCTCCCAGTTTACTATACTGATATATTTTGCCTCTAGCTGCTCCTTTAGCTTCTACAATTTCAACTCATCATTATCCTACTTAACATTGAAGGTAGTCTAGTCCCATTTTCATAATAATCTAACTTCAAAGAGATAAAGGGGATACCAAAAAAAATGGAAAGGAGCCAGTGGTACTGCAGTACACCTTTAATCCCAGCACTTAGGAGGTGGAGGCACAGGCAGATCTCTGCGAGTTTGTGACCAATCTCATCTACAGAGTGCGTTCAGGACAGCCAGGGCTACACAGAGAAACCCTGTCTCTAAAAACCAAAAATAAATAAATACATAAATATCTTTTTTAAGAAAAAAAGGAAAGGAAGTTTTCCTGATTTCACTTTCCACTTTTTAAAAGCTGCCTATGGGATAATATTATAGAATATATAACAACTGTGAGCCTAACTTGACATTAATTTTAACAACAAAAATTCTATTTTCCATATCTCAATCTATCTCCATCTGCTGCTAGTCAACATCAGCAGGGATCCTGGCTTCTGCTAAATTGGCTTCTACCAGAAAATGCACCAAGACCCAAAGAGTACCGAAGACTATTCTGCAAAGACCACAGCAGAGATGCTAGACCACTAACTAGTTTATTAACTTTTTATAATAGTAAAAGAAGTTTTAAAAAATTAAAAAAAGTTAAAACTTTTCCCACTGATGTGGAACCTTGAATTGTCAACTACAAAATGTTTCTAGCCTATTCCCCAAAAGATTTTCAACTGAACACATTAAGAACACCCAAAAAAATTCCTCAAAGTAACATTATTGACAAATCCATGATCTACAGATTATGGTATTTTTTTTTAAAGATTTATAGAAGTCCATTTTAAAATAGTCAAAAGCTAGCCAGGACTGAAAGAGTCAATCAGTGAGAACAGAAAAATTAAACAAAAGTCCTAAAATTCATCAAACTTGGGAGGACAGACACAGATAAATCCAGCTGCAAAGTTAACAGGAAACATTGCTTTCGCCAAGGTTATACAGCAGTTGTAAAATATCATTAGTAAACTCCCTTCTCTTTAACCATTAGTGCTCTTACCAATGATGTGCCCAGATCTATGTGCTATTTTCATCTACTCCAAGAGAGAAATGTCTAACTCTAATCAGCTTTTGCTTAATAGTAACACCCAATGCCTAGATCATTCTGCCTTTTCCTAAGTTGCCTCAGAAACAGCCACCAATATAGAACTGATCTGGTTTTCCATAAATCCTTCTAAGAATTCTTTAGTTTCAGCCAAATGTTATAAGCCTATCCCTCAGAGGCGTCCATGGTTCCATGAACTTACTCTCTCATTCTATGAAGCAATCACTCTGATTTTGTCAGACTATAAGCTAACACTTAGTGGTCTTTACTTAGTACACTTTAAATAGGAAACTTAACTGAATTACCCTATATATTCAGCAGTTTAGAATGACAAAAATACCTACCCCAAATAAAACTTCTGAACCTAGGGCGAGAGATGGCTCAGTGGTTAAGAGCACTAACTGTACTTTCAAAGGACCAGGGTTCAAATACCAGCACTCACATGGCAGTTCCCAACTGTCTGTAATGGCTGGGTGTGGTGGCTCACACCTTTAGACCCAGCACTTGGGAGGCAGAGGCAGGCGGATCTCTGTGAGGTCAAGGCCAGCCTGGTCTACAGAGTGAGTTCTAGGACAGCCAGGGCTGTTATACAGAGAAACCCTGTCTCAAAAAAAAAAAAAAAACTTATGAGCCTAAAACAGAACTTTAAGAAAGAAGGATACATAACTCACTGAATTTGCATATGTATTATTTTAGGAAATTTTTATATCTGCTAGCAGAGAGTTTATTATCAAACTAGCACCAAAAATCTCATAAAATAGAAGTGAACAAGGTGGTGATATCTGATTTTTTTCACATGAGTCAGATAACTCTTGAGCAATTTCATCTGCCCTTGACAATATGATAATAGGTTATATATACTGTTGATGAAATCTTTGTGTAGTTTTCTAATTTTTAAATTTTAAATGCTTTTAAAATATATAAAAATAGAATGCTTCTAATTTCCTTAAATGATATTGAAAGACAAATCATTCTTTTCTCTTTTATAGAAATGTCACTTGGCTAATGTTCATTTTATTTTTATTTTAATCAGTAAAGAGTACATTATTTGCAACTTTTCAACTGTTAGAATGCAGTAAGCACAACAGTTCTTATGAATACAAAGAACAGTAACAGACTAAGAAACTGCCCTATCAAAACCCTTGGAAAGCCTGTTGAGTCATTAAAGCAAGTAAAGGGAGTTGCAACCATGCCTGACTCACTCACTGAGACCCATATGGTAGAAGTTATTCTCTATACTCCACATGAGTCCCAGGGTGTGTATGTGTGTGGGTATGTGTGGGTAAGGGTGGGTGTACACACACACACACACCAGAATCATCACAATCCTGGAAATGGTAATCTGGTGCTGTAGTGAAATGGTAAAGCAAGTGTGTAACATTTGTAAGTCCCAAAGTCCCATCTGGAGCATTGGAAAAAACAAACAAACAAACAAAAACCAAAACCAAACAACAAAAACAAAGAAAATACATAAGATTCAGCATGCAAAAGAAAATATGAATGAAGCCTGAGTAAATGTTTTTGAGAAAAGCTTTAACAACAAGACAAATTAAAATCCACTAAATTTGAAAAGTACTAGGAATAGGAATAAAAAAAAATGAATGAAATCTGGAAAGTATAGTAAACACATAGAACTGCAGAATAATTCCACTCATGAAGTTAACGTTACTATGGATCAAATTATGTCTGTAAAATCTTAATCAGTCATACTAAAAGTTCATAGTTTTCAAAGCAGATGTCCATTCCATCCCATATTCTCATCTGCAGTAAAAATTAGATAACACTAGTTAGTACAACAGGCTAACTAGTTAATGGCCATTCATTTTTGTTGCTTGGATAATACCGAGTCACTTTAATCAATGAACCAACCAACAAACTAATCACCATTTCCAGTTCTGCTCAGCCTTTTAGTCAGACTCTGGAATTTCTTTAACTGCAATTTAAGTGGAACTATAAACATCTCAATTTGTTTTGTTTGTTTTCTCTGTGTAATAGCTCTTGCTGTCCTGCTTTGTAGACCAGGCTGGCCACAAACTCAAAGAGATCCACCTGCCTCTGCTTCCCAAGTGCTGGGATTAAAGATGTGAACATCAGGCTCATGTTTTGTTTAAGAGAAGGCAGGGTCTCCATGTAGCAATGACTATCTTGGAACTTCACTTTTCTGTGTGTATGGGTTGGTTTTTTGTTTGTTTTTTTTCTCCTGACAGGGTTTCTCTATGTAACAGCACTGGCTGTCCTGAAACTCACTCTGTATATGAGGCTGGCATTGAACTCAGAGATCCACCTGCCTTTGCCTCCTGAATGCTGGGATTAAAGGCATGCCCTGCCACTGCCTGACTGTCTTGGAAACATCTAAATCAGTGGTTCTCAACCTTGTGGGTTGTGACCCCTTTGGAGATCCTATATCCAATATCCTGCATATCTGATATTTACACTATGATTCATAACAAGTAGCAAGGAAAATAATTTACCACATTACATCAGGGGTTGCAGCATTAAGAAGTTTGAGAACCACTGCTCTAAACAGACCAAGCTGGCCTTGAAATCAGAGATCCTCCAGTGTATTCCTCCCTAGTGCTGGCCTTAAAGGCCTATCCCAACACAACCAGCTTGCACTTGCATTTTCCTTCTTATCCTCTTAATCCTTCTCTAAATCTTTCAGCTGATTTTATTATTAAACCCAGAAGTTTTAGAATACACTTTTCTCCAATTTAACAAACCTGATACTTGTTTTACAGCTTCCTTTGTTAAACTATAAGGTACTTAATTAAATGTATAGTGCAAAAATAAAAGGACTAAATAAAGAAAATTTCAGATAGAAATTAACAAAAATATTTTCATTATAGTGTATACGATGAAAATGAGCATAAAAATCTATTTTCTTTTTCAAAGATACTAAAATTTGTAGGTTGTATTTAAGAATGTATATATACTTGAAACAACAATTAATGAAAAAAGAGACCATAGATTTGAAAGAGAGGAAAGAGGGGTATATGGAATGGTTGAGGGAGCAAAGAGAAGGGGAGAAATGGTGTAATAGTATTATAATCTCAAAAACACAAAGGAAAAAAGTACTAAAATTACTAATCCTAATATTACTGCAATACTGATCCCAGAAACCTATGCAAAGGTTTAGAAACTGAGCTGTATAAACAATGCATTTAGAATGGGTGCTTCAGTTTGCATGTGACAGTAATTATAGGAATTCCATCCATCTAATATTTAGTAAGTACTCAATGTAGCACATAGAAAAGACTGAGTTTATATTTCAATTGTAATTACTTACAGGTGTGACAAATATCTCTTCCTCTTCTCCAGATACATAAAAGCAAGGACTATAGAGGCAACATGCGTGGTTGGAGAGATGGCTCAGCAGTTAAGAGCACTGGGTGCTCTTCCAGAGGAGCCAGGTTCAATTCCCAGCACCCACATGGCAGTTCACAACTATCTATAATTCCTGTTCCAGAAGATCTGACAGACATAATGGAGTCAAAACACCAATGTACATAAAATAAAAATAAATTATTAGAAACAACATGCATAACTAAGTATAAATAAAAGGAAAAGTAAATGGAAGGAAGCACTGAAAAAAAAAGTCCAGCAAAAAATGATCCTAGGACAAGAGATAGGAACTACAGAAAATTAGGGAATAAGAATGATAGAAACTCAATCATTTACTCAAGATAAAAACTTTAGCTGAGAGTATTTTCTTCAAGTCTATATTTATATATTAAAAAGGGACAGATTTTCCACCTCCAATGAGTTCTGGCATTAACTATGACACATGCAATGGCCATTAAGTCAAGAGAAAAATCAATGCTAAATGGAAGCCTATGTCAACTTGTAAATAATAATTTGGCTTTAGAATTAATACAAGCCTCATAAGGTGCACACATTGTAAATTAAAGGCATGCTATGTAAATTACAGCATCTACCCAAGTTAATAGGACTGGAGATAAAAGTGAAAAACATTTAAAAATAGAATATTAATGCATCACACCTTTGACTCAGCCTAGAAATACAAAAGCATACATAGTTCTTAAGGAATAGTATCAGTATGTAACTAAATGAGTTAAGTGACACCAGGACAGTTTAAAAGGGAGAATTTTACTCTGCATCACTATACCTTAACATGTTTTACTTTAAAAATAGCCTTGTACCAAAGGATCACAGCTACATAGAAAGCTGAGGCAGAAGGAGCCCACAAACTATAGGCCAGCCTAGCTTGGAGCAAAACACTATCAGAATCAAGATATTAAAAAGATAGCTTTGGACACAGCTCAGAGGTAGAGAGCATACCTAATATGCATGAGGCCCTAGCTTCATCCCCTCATCAAAAAATAAACATAAGATAGTTGATTGATTGACAGATAAACAGATTCTAAAAGTAATATAGCTGGGTGTGGTGGTGCACACCTAGCACTCAGGAGGCAGAGGCAATAAGATCTCTGTGAGTACGAGGTCAGCTAGGTATACATAGTGAGTTCCAGGACAGTCAGAGCCACACAGAGAAACCCTTTCTCAAAAAGGGGGGAGGGTGGTGAGACAGTGGCACAAGTCTTTAATCCCAGTACTCAGGAGGCAGCAGCAGGCATATCTCTGTGAGTTTGAGGCCAGCCTGGTCTACAAAGTGAGTCTAGGACAGCCAGGGCTACAGAGAGAAACCCTGTCTCAATGGGGGTAAAAAGCAATATAGTCAATTACCTACTTCTGCAGCTCAGTAAGTGTATTTGAAGTATAATAATATCTGACCATGAATATGATATGGTAACAAAGACAGGACAGGAAGAAAAGCAAACTATGTTTGGCCAATTATTTTACCTCCCAGGATTTTGTTCAGGTTTCTATGCTGCAAACAGGGAGTTATAACCTATTTTCCCAGATACATTCTCTAGAAATGTTTTGAACCTTTATTTCCTTGGTTTTTTTGTTTTGTTTTGTTTTGTTTTCTTTTTGAGACAGTCTTACTATATATATATATATATATATATATATATAGCCCTTGTTAATCTGGAACACTCTGAGTAGACCAGTCTGGCCTTGAATTTAAGAGATTGACCTGACTTGGCCTTAGGAGCCCTGAGATTAAAGACTAGCACCACCACACTCTGCCTAATTCCTTTCTTTAATCTTTCCTCCAAGGTCTAATTAAAAAAGAAATACTCACCATTAGGTAAAGCACAATACTTTACATATGAAAGGCTCTCAGGAGACCTATGGTTTTCAAGTTTTCCTTCTATCGTTTAGAAGCAACTGCTTCCTATATTCACTAGAATAATGTTCAGGTTTTCCCTAGTTCTAAGCTTCCTTTATAAAACGCTTAATACTTACCATCATATTAAGTTTTGTGTAAGACTGGTTATCTACAAGACATTAATTTCAAACTAGCTATGCTGAGGTGGGGGTGGTGATACAAGCCTGGATTCTCAACACTTCAGAGGTGAAGGGAGGAAGATCATGATTTCAAGGCCAGCCTTGGCTACACAGCCAATTTGAGGCCAGCCTGTGTCAAGAAACCAAGAATTGAATTGAATAAATGAATGAAGTAGCTACAGAGAAATGTTCCCCACAATGAGAAACTTCTTGAAATTAGAAATGTTTTGAGACATGGCCTGTCTCTGTAGCCTTGGAACTTTATATGTAAACCAGGTTGGTATTGATCTCTTAGAGATGCACCTGTCCTGAGATGCAGATGTCCTGAGAGCTGAAAAATCTTTGTGTTATTTTATTTTCTCACAGAGCTTAGGCAGTCCTCACACTTTCTATGAAACCAAGATGACCTAGAATTTCTGACGCCCCTCCTAGAACTTCCTGAATCCTGGGGATTACAGAGTGCTTAGATTAGAGGAATGCATTACCACACCTGGTTTTTAAATCACAAATTTAAAAGACTTGACATTCATCTTTGCTTCCTTAGTCAAATCTGAATTTTTGTCATGATCTGAATTCTAAATCTCCCAATCTTAATCTTAGCTCACTTAGCTAAATCTCTTAAATTCAATTCTCTTAAACTTGACTAGTACATTCTATGGAAAACTGACTGAATTGTGTCTAAGCTCCTCGCCAAATACAGGGCAGACTTTCACATTTTAAAAGAAATATGAGCAATTCTGTAATTACTAAGCAATTGTTAAAATATCAAACTACCTAGCAGATGTTTGTAAGAACATGTTCAGTTGAAATAACAGGAGATGCATAGCACAGCGTACCACATTTATAATCTCAACACTCAAGCTGAAGAAGAACCACAACGAGGTTGAGGCTAACCTGTGCCACAAAGTGAGATTATTCCTCAAAATACAAAACAACATAACAAAGCAAAAACAGAGTGTCGGGTCTGTGGGTTGGAGAGAGAACAGTTACATATTGTACATGAAGCACTTAAGCTCCATCAATACCAGAAAAAAGAAAAAAGGATAAGAGCCTATTGTAACACATGCCAGGAATTCCAGCACTAGGAAAGCTAAAGAAAGAAGATGGTAAATTGAGGGCTGGCCTGGGCTACACAATAATATCTTGTCATTAAAAAAAGAAAAGAAAGACCTAGGCTTGCTGGTACCTGCCTTTAATCCCAGAACCTGAGAAGCAGAGGCAGGTGGATCTCTGTGAATTGAGACCAACCAGGTCTACATAGGGAGATTCAGAGCACCCATCAGAGCTATATAGTGAGAACCTGTCTCAAAATAAATAAATTAATGAATGAATGAATAATAAATAAATGATAAAAAGGATTTTTAAAAGGAAAGTATCAGCAAGAGTAGGGGAGAGTGAATGGAGGAAGAACTGGAGGAGAGGAAAGAATTAGAACAAAGTATAATAATGGCATGTATGTATGAAAATGACAAAATGAAACTCATTACTTGACTAACATAAACTTTTTTTTGGCTTTTCAAGACAGAAATCTGTTTAATCCTAGCTGTCCTGGAACTTACTTTGTAGACCAAGCTGACCTGGAACTCACAGAGATCTGCCTGACTCTGCCTCCTGTGTAGTGGGATTGAAGTCACCAACACTGGCTGAACTTTTAATTAAAAAAAATTAAGCCTGGCATGCTTTAATTTTACACACCTTTAATCCTAGCACTCTGAATGTAAAGACAGGAAGATCTTTGTGAGCTACATATATAGCTTTGAATATAAATAAATTCATGACGAAAAAAACAACTTTCCTCAATTCAATTCAATAAATTATGGATGAAAAATTCTGGTCTATGAGCTATCTCTGACGAAGTAAAAAAAAAAAAAAACAAGTATTAGCAGCACAAATTCACAAAGACCTAACCAAGTAACATCCAGGCTAAGAAAAAATAGTTAGCAATGCACTCCTAAGTATCAAATTTCTCTTACTAAGCATTATGTTTAAGCAATAATTTTGTCTAATGATCATTTAAAATAATCTCTACCCTCAATTTATTTAACCTCTGGGAGTTAATGCGTTATATTAACTTATTGTATATAATAGTATTCCTTTTGAAAAATTGTTCATAAACCAGGCATGGAAACATTTGGGAGGCAGAATTAAAAGATTGCCATGAGGCCATCCTGGGGATGAGACTTTGTCTAAAAAAAAGCCAACATGCCAACAACAAGCTGAGCAAAGTGGTGCACATATTTAACCCCAGCACATGGAAGGCAAAGGCTAGCGGATTTCTGAATAGAAGGCCAGTCAAAGATACAGTGGGAATTCATTAAAAAAAATTTTTGTTCTTCAAATGTCTCACTGCCATTAGAGATTCTTCCTTTGTGAATTCTCGGCTTAGCTCTGTTTCATATTTTTTATTGGATTATTTGGTTTTTGGAGTTTAATTTCTCGAGTTCTTTATAAATCAAGCCCTCTATTGGAAGTGGGGTTGGTAAAGATCTTTTCCCAATCTGTAGGTTGCCATTTTGTTCTAATCTCGGTGCTTTTGAGTTTCATGAGGTCCCATTTATTGATTGTTGGCCTTAGAGCCTGTGCTATTCGTGTTCTGGTCAGGAAGTTGTCACCTGTGCCACTGAGTTCAAGGATTTTCCCCACTTTCTCTTCTATTAGATTTAGTGTGTTAGGCTTTATGTTAAGGTCTTTGATCCACTTGGACTTATCAGAGAAATGCAACTCAAGACAATTCTGAGATTCCATCTCACACCTGTCAGAATGGCTAAGATCAAACTCAAATGACAGCACATGCTGGCGAGGGTGTGGAGAAAGGGGAACACTCCTCTGTTGCTGGTGGGAGTGCAGGCTTGTGCAACCACTATGGAGGTCAGTCTGGTGATATCTTAGAAAACGTGGAATAGCTCTGCCTCAAGACCCAGAAATACCACTTGTGGGTATATATCCTCACCAAACCACAAGGACATATCCTTATCTATGTTCATAGCAGCCTTATTTGTGATAGCTAGAAACTGGGAACAACCCAGATGTCCCTCAACTGATGAATGGATAAAAAATTGTGGTACCTATCCCAAGAGATCTGCAGAATATGGCATTCAAAGATGTTTTCTTAACTTTAGGTTTTTTTTTTATATCGAGATGTATCAACTCCTGACAGCACATCCCTATTCTACTCCAAGTAGCAGATTAGCATCGAAGAATCTCCAGTGGGAGATGATTGAATTAGTCGCAAGCCTATCTCTTGGTAGGAAAAGCCCCTTGCTCCAACTGTAGACAGAATGCTGTCCAAAAGGACAAAACTTGGAAGCAGGTAAGTCGACAGCCTAGCTCTGCCAAGACAGGTTAAGCAAGTCCTTCATAACCCCTGCTCTACAATCAGTGTCAGAGAAATGGGGCCAAACGACTGAAGATTGATGCTGTAATTGTAAGGAGAGAAAATGGGAACTGTCCAGGCAGCCACTGGTATGTCACTTCTTAGTTTTGGAAGCTGCAGGGCCTGTAATTCCTATATAATCAGATATATTTATCCCTCTCAGGTCTCTGAGATGGTTGAAGAATAGATAGCTAGAGTCTCATAATTAAATTTTGAGTTGTTTAGGAATCAAGAGAGTGTTATGGAACTAAGAAGATGTTTTTAAAATTGTGATGCAAGTTAGTATGAAAGTTGAGTTAGATATAGAACTTTAAACTCATGGATATGGTTAGATAGTAGAATGTTAAAGTCAGGTGCCAAATACATAGGGACTGGACATTGGGAATGTACACTAAGCCATACAACCCTCAGAACTGTGGCCTAATTACCTCTGTTGTTTTGTATTGTATCTATTATTATAAGAGAAAGAGCCATTTGTTGGACTGAAAGGGGGAGCTGTTGGGGGAAATAAGATATACCTTAAACTTAAAAAAATAAAGAAAAAAAATTGTGGTACATTTACACAATAGAATGCTACTCAGCTATCAGAAATAGGGAAATCATGCAATTTGCAGCCAAAGGTATGGAACTAGAAAAGCTCATAGTGAGCTATCCCAGACTCTGAAAGATGCACACGGCATCTACTCACTTATAATTGGATTTTAGCCACATAGTACAGGATAAGTATCCTACAACCAACATACCAAAAGGATCAGGAACATAGACTTTTTACCTATTAATGGGACAATAGTGCAAGAAGAAGCTTGTAACCCTCATATGACTGTTGAACTCAGAGTGGCTGAAATGTACGGCCACTCCACATTGGAGTATTGGGATGGGTGGGAGAGGGAGGAGACGGTGGGAGGGTGGAACCTGGAGGGGTGGAAAGAGGACACTATGGTGGAGATGTAACTTGATGTAATAAATAAACAAAAATTTTTTCTTTTCTTTTTTTTGGTTTTTTTTACAGTTTTTTTCTTTTTTCTTTCTTTTTTTTACTTTATTTTTTATTTCTTCAAGTTACATCTCAATCGCAATCCCCTCCCTACTCCCCCCTCCAGTCCCACCCTCCCACCCTCAACCCCCCCATCCTCTTCCCTTTTTTTAAGTTTAAGTTTTATCTTATTTCCCCCAACAACTCCCCCTTTCAGTCCAACAAATGGCTCTTTCTCTTATAATAAATACAGTACAAAACAACAGAGGTAATTAGGCCACAGTTATGAGGGTTATATGGCTTAGCGTACATTCCCAATGTCCAGTCCATATGTATTTGGCACATGACTTTAACATTCTACTATCTAACCATCTCCATGAGTTTAAAGTTCTATATGTAACTCAATTTTCATACTAACTTGCATCACAATTTTAAAAACATCTTCTTAGATCCATAACACTCTCTTGATTCCTAGACAACTCAAAATTTAATTATGAGACTCTAGCTATCTATTCTCCAACCACCTCAGAGACCTGAGAGGGATAAATATTTCTGATTATATAGGAAGTGCAGGGCCTGCAGCTTCCAAAACTAAGAAATGACATACCAGTGGCTGCCTGGACAGTTCCCCTATTCTCTCCATACATTACAGCATCAATCTTCAGTCGTTTGGCCCCGTTTCTCTGACAGACATTGATGGTAGAGCAGGGGTTATGAAGGACTTGCCTACCCTGTCTTGGCAGAGCTAGGCTGTAGACTTACCTGCTTCCACGCTTTGTCCTTTTTGGACAGCATTCTGTCTACAGTTGGAGCAAGGGGTTTTTCCTGCTAAAAGATAGGCTTGCCACTAATTCAATCATCTCCCACTGGAGATTCTTCGATGCTCATCTTCTACTTGGAGGAGAATTAGGGGTGCTGTCAGGAGTTCGTATGTCTCGATATAAAAAAAAATCTAAAGTTAAGAAAACATCTTTGAATGCCATATTCTGCAGATCTCTTGAGGTTTTTGAAGAGGCCCTATCTACCTCTTATGTTAGGATAAGCATATGTTGTTTGTCTCTTAGCAACTTGATTTCTGATTAGCTTAGAAAATAACTATAATAGACTGTCATAGTACCTAACATAATGACAGGCTTGCATGACTATTAGTTTGCATTCCCTCAACTGAAGAATGGATTAAAAAACTGTGGTACATCTACACAATGGAATATTATTCAGCTATCAGGAACAATGAAATTATGCAATTTGCAGCCAAATGGATGGAACTAGAGAAGCTCATCCTGAGTGAGCTAACCCAGACTCAGAAGGTTGCATATGGCATCTATTCACTTATATTAGGATTTTAGCTATATAGTAGAGGATGTCAATACTACAACCAACACACCAAAGGGAACATGGACATAGACTTTTTATTTTTTAATTTTTATTTTTTTCTATTTTTTTATTCTTTTTTATCTGTTTGTCTGCTTATTTGTTTGTTTGTTTTTTAGTTCTCTCTCCTGGGCAATGAGACACTTTTCACTGGTGGTACTGCCTCGTAGACCCCCAATGTATGAGGAGGCTCTTGGCCCTCATATGACCTCTGAACTGGGATGAGGGACTGTTATATAGGAACACTCCACTCCAGAGAAATGGGATGGAAGTGTTAGGGGGAAAGAAAAAAAATGAAATGTGAAGTTTCGGCCTTTTGCTACTAATTGTCATAAACTGTTTACGATAAATTTTTTTGGTTTTTTGAGTCAGTGTTTTTCTGTATAGTCCTGACTGTTCTGGACTTGCTTTGTAGATCAGGCTGGCCTTGAACTCACAGCAATTCAACAGTCTCTGCCTCCAGGTGCTGGGATCATAGGCATGCATCACCAGGCCCAGCCTCAAATTTTTTTTAAGAAGCCAAAACCAAAAAATGTTCTTATCTTTTGATTTGAAATTAATCCATTTAAATTTTAGGACACAGTATGTAAGCACTAGGAACTAGAGAAAAAATATGTAACTTTTTATTGAAGCATAATGACATTCCAGCACCTAGATTTTATAAGCACTTTATAAACGTGTTTTAGACATTACTAATCAAATTGGAAATTACTAATCAAATTTAGACAACACTAATCAAATTACATTACTAATCAAAATAGTTTTAGACCTAGATCTACCACCTTGGTAGCCACTAGTAACTAGTAATTTTGCAAAATGATTTGGCTAGAGATGTCCCAAGAATAACTAGGGTCATGTGAATTTCAGTAAACTAGAACTAGGTATTGTGACATTTTTGTCTTTAAAAAAATTGATCAACTCAATCATGGACTTTGTTACCTATTAGATAGACACTTTATTGTAGTGGAGCTGCCAAGTCAAGCCCCAGAACAAGAGGAAACTCTTATCCCTCATGTGAATGAAGAACTGAGGGGGCTGATAGGTGGGTGCCCCCCACACCGGAGGAGTAGGTTAGGTGTGAGGGGGGTAGAGGATGGAAGGGAAGAACCAGGAGGGGAGAAGGGAGAGTGCCGTGATTGAGATGTAACTTGAATAAATAAATGTATCGAAAACAAATAAAAACAAACAAAAATAAATAGTGGTCCATGCTTGTAATTCCAAGCCTCAAGAAAAAAAAGTTAGAGGACTGCCTGGTTACAGTGAATTCAAATTCAGTATGGAAAACAACAAGACAGTGTCACAGAACAACAAAAAATAAATAGAAAGATGACAGATAGAAAATCCATAACATCATTATAAACTTGGCAAAGAAGTATAAACAGAACATACATTTGTTTAATTCTGAAAGCTATCTTTATACAGTTCCTTCTAAAAGTTTGTGGAAACTCAATACAGAGACATGGAAATAGAAAACCATATGGCTTAAACTCCCTGTACTATATGTTCAAAAATGTTTCTGAGGCAGGGTGTGGTAGTGAATCACTCTAATCCCAGCATTTGTGAAGTGGAAGCACAAGTGATCAGGAGTTCAAGATCATCTTCTGCTACAGTGAATTAGATGCCAGCCTAAACAATATGAGATCCTGTCTCAAAAACAAACCAAGTTTCTGCTAAAAAAGAAATGCAATGGACAAAAATAGGACATGAGGATTAAATTTGCTTTAAGTAGAAAATGACTTTAAAAATATAGCCCTGAGGTTCATGAGATGTCTCACTGTGTGAAGACACCTGCAGCCAAGCCTGCTGACCTGAGTTTGATCAACTGAGATCCCGATGGTAGAGGAAATCCAAAGTCTACAAAAGTTGTATTCTGACCTTCACACTTGCGCAGTTGCATGTATACACACAACACACACCCACATACACTACATAAATAAATAAATAAACAAACAAACAAACAAAATGTAATCTTAAAAGTGTATGGTCCCATTAAGAACTTTTGTGAGCCTAGAGAAATAGCTCAGTGGTTAGGAGTACTCGCTCTTCCAGAGGACCCGAATTCAACTCTTAGCACCCATACTCGGTGACTGCCAATTGCTTATTGCTTCTCCTTGGCAGTATGCAGCACTCTCTTTGGGCCTTCTAGGGCCCTTGAAGGCATACAGTATACACATACATACATATATATATGTACACTCATACATATAAAAATCAATCTTTAAAAAAATTAACTCTAAAATGTAAACAGGGCATTTAAACGTCAAATTCAATCGTGGTGCCTACTTTCAGCTATCAAGTGAGTCTACGAATGAATCAAGAATATGCTTATTACTTGTATGATATTACTTACCCACATTTGGAGGTTTCACATAATTTACAGGTAGTTCTGGAGGTCTGCCTCTGTGTAGAGCTGCAAAAGCAGACCCACTCCATAGTGTACTCTTACAGTCTATATAAAAAGACCAAAAATTAGCCAAGGGAAAAAAAGTTTTTCAAGTACTTTACACAAAAGTACTTGATTTTACACCTTTAGAAATTCACTTACCCACTTAGAAAATTATTAAAACCCAGAAAGCTGAAAAAACTGAAAGGAAGTATTTTTAAAGGCATGTGAATACTCATTTGAAACTACATTGATCTCTGAATCTTTCCCTGCAGTAGGGTTAAATATATAAAAACTCTTACCTTTGGCATCCCGTAATAGAGACTGCCGACCAACACCTAGTAATGTCTGTACTCCAGGAACACTCTGAGGGATCTCCTTATCTAATAAAGGACCAATCCTCTCACAAATTTTAAGGAGGTAGTCTGGAGGAATGTGTGCATTGGCTGCCACCTAAAAAGCATAAATAGAAAACAGAAAAAAAACATACTTAGTTTTAAGGCACCAAATTATCCCATCATAGAGCAAAGTATCTCAAAATGTGAAATCAAGAAAACTAGAATTGTCAGGTGGTGGTTTTGCACATGCCTTTAACCTCTGCACTCAGGAGGCAGAGGCAGGTGGATCTTCATGAGTTCGAGGCTAGTCTAATGTACAAAGTGGGTTTAAAGAAAAAAAGAAAAAAATTTTAAATTTATGTATTTAATTAATGCTTCAACCAATTTTAAGAAACAGACACAATAGGGCTGTAAAGGTGGCTCAGCGGGTACTATACATTCAGAGGGCCCAAGTTTAATTCCCACATCAGATAGCTCACAACTGCCTATAATAACAGAAAACCTAACACACCTGTGTCCTACAGGTATGAGAGAAAGACAGAATTTTAAAAAATAAAAAGTAACTCTTAAAAAAGAAACAGACACAAAATAATTATAGCATGTGAGTCAGGCAGTGGTGGCACACGCCTTTAATCTCAGCACTCCAGAGGCAGAGGCAGGCAGATCTCTATGAGTTCAAGGCTAGCCTGGTCTACAGAGTGAGTTGAAGGACAGCCAGGGCTGTTACACAGAGAAACCCTGTCTCAAAAAACAAAAACAAAAAAAATGCATAGCATATTTAAATGTTGTCACAACATTTACACAGCACCGGCCTCTATTCTACAGACTTTTATTAAATCATTATAACTTAATTTTATATGAAATGTGGTACAAAACAGAAAACATGATCATGCCAAATATAAACATAGGTGATAAGTAAACTCTCTGACTTCACTTACTCAGTACTGAGAATTAACTGGTTAAGAAAGGAATATGAGAACTGGAGAAGCTCATTCTGAGTGAGCTAACCCAGACTCAGAAGGATGCACATGGCATCTAGTCACTTATAGTCGGATTTTAGCCATATAGGACAGGATATCTATACTACAACCAATGCACCAAAGGGAACATGAACATAGACTTTGTCACCTGTCAATGAGACACTTTGCCCTAGTGGTGCTGCCTTGTAGGCCCCCAGTGTATAAGGAGGCTCTTGGCCCTCATATGACTGCTGAACTGGGGCAGGGGACTGTTATGTAGGGACACTCCACTCCAGAGGAGTGGGATGGAAGGGATAGGGGGTAGAGGGTGGGAGGGCGGGACTGGGAGGGGTGGAAAGAGGACACTGTGATGGAGATGTAACCTGAACTAATATAAATGAATTTAAATATGAAAAAATAAAGGAATATGAAGCAGAGGCAGGCAGATCTCTGTTATATGTGTCCAGGCCACAGTGAGATCCTGTGTCAAAGTAAAAAAGAAGAAAAGAATCTGAACAACTAGAGCACATGGCACATGTCTAAAATCCCAGGACATGGAAGCTGAAGCAAGAGAATTACCATTAAGTTTAAAACCAACAAGCACCATATACTGAGTTGCAGGCCAGACTAAGCTACAGGTCAGCCTGAGCTACATTGCAAAATTCTTTCTCAAAAGAAAGAAAAAACTAAAAAGGAAAAATTCCCTCAAGTCCTAGATCCTATACAGAATAAGAGTTACTTTCACCAATCAACTACTCACCATGTCCCCTCATTACTAACAGTATACATGTGTAGCAGTAAAGCAGAATTGTTTTCCCTACACAAAGTTAGTTTCTTTAAAAAGGATAATCCAATTCATGTTCTATTGCAAACCATATTATAGATAACCAAGTCCTGAAGCCCACCTTCCTGGTAACTTATTTTCAATTTTTAAAAAATATAATCTCTTTCCTTTCTCTTTTGTTTTGTTTTTGTTTTTCAAGACAGAATTTTTCTGGGTCGCCTTGGTCACTCTGGGAATCACTATGTCAATGGCTGGCCTGGAACTCACAGAGATCCTATTGCCTCTGCCTCACAAGTGCTGGAATTAAAGGTGTGCACCACCACTGTCCTGCTAAAAATTTAATTTCTATATAAAAAAGAGAGAAGAATCAGACAATAAAAACAGAAACTGTGTTCCATTTATTAAATTAAGCTAATGCTCAAATCCTTAATGTGTTTACTAAATGCCTACTTATTAAAATAGTGAACACAGAAGGCTGGAGTA
The DNA here is from genome assembly GCA_907164525.1 of Lophiomys imhausi. Lineage (NCBI taxonomy): Eukaryota > Metazoa > Chordata > Mammalia > Rodentia > Muridae > Lophiomys > Lophiomys imhausi. Next base: position 22,599 of record CAJQZJ010034926.1, on the reverse strand, counting down.
TTAAAATTCTTAGCTAATAAGTATCAATGTTCTCATTTGACAAAGGTCCTAAAATCCAATGGTGGCTCAAATATGAATTTTTCTATGTGCTACAACAAAATATATATCAGTAGGTAGATAGGTCAGTAAACAAATAGATAATGAACACTCTCAAAAAGGGTATTTGTATTCAACAAAAACATTGCTGTAAAACTTTCATTTAAAAAAACGTATAGGGCTGGAGAGATGGCTCTGTGGTTAACAGCACTGCTTGCTCTTCCAGAGGACCTGGGTTCAACTCCCAACTCCTACATGGTGGATCACAACCAGTTCCAAGGAATTGAACGCCCTCTTCTGGCCTTCTCAGATATGTGCTGCACAGACCAGCATACAGAGAAAATACCCATATACATACCAAAAAAAACCTTAAAAAGAGCAAGCATGTATGGTACCTTTTATCTGTAATCCTAGCACAGAGGAGGCTGGCTGAAGCATGGGGATTACCATGAATTCAAGGCCATCTTGGGCTACATATGGAGACCCTGTCTCAACACAACAGCAGAAATCAAGAATAGCAATATAATATAAAGGAATACTTTTGTAAATCATCCTTGATATTCATTATGAAAGGATACATTGTATCCTAAAGTCCCAGTACATAATAATTACCATTCACACCAGCTATTTAATAAGCATGCATCATCTAAATATATACAGTATCAAAGGAAAAAAGCTTCACAGCATTGTCTATTTACATACATACAAACTATACAATTTTTTCCCCAATACTCTCTTGGACAAACTGAGCTCCTTACAGCAAGTTGTCCCATTTCTAGCACTCAGAAAAGTAACTAACATGAAATATAACCAGATAAATACTGAACAAATCATCCAATGAATAAATGAGTAAGAATATTTGTAAAGTCTAACTAAAAGCAATATAAGTGCTACTAGAACCAGGCATGGTAATGCACGCCTTTAATCCCAGCACTCAGGAGGCAGAGGCAGATCTCTGTGAGTTCGAGGCCACCCTGGTTTACAAAGTGAGTCCAGGACAGCCAAGGCTACACAGAGAAACTCTGTGTTAAAAATAAAAAAGCTCCTAGAAGATCTCATATTCTGAGAATGATTTTGTTTGATTAGTATACCAAAATCAAAGAATTAAAATATATTTATTCAAAATTCTAGGAGGATAAGCAATTCTATTAATATTTAGAAGTTATTTTCAGCCAATTAATATTTCCCTCTTTGGTTGAGACAAGGTCTCACTACATAGTCCAGATTGTCTTCAAACTTATGGTAATCCCCCTGCCTCACTCTCTAATCCCCCTGCTGAGATGATTGACGTGTACTACCACATCCAGTACTTCTGGTCAATTGTTTCTATAAGCTCTTGCCAAAATTAATTGTAACCTACTTAAATAGGTAGAGCCTAAGCGTTGGTCATTTGTTAAGAAGTAACAATAATCATGTTTCAGGTTTGCATTTAGAAAGTTTAGCTTTAGGATTAGGTCAAAGATCAAAGAAATACTTTGTATTATTGTTCTCATCTTCATTTTTAAAAAGCAAACACTTATAAAGAACTATATATACTTCACTAAAATATGCAAGCAATATTAGAATCAAAGTACCTGATGATTCAATTTTAAAATATTGTCTATAAAACTGATACCCTAAAGTACATAATTATTACCATTCATACCAGGTATTTAATAAGTATGCATCATGTAAATAAATATACACAGTATGAAAGGAAAAAAGTTTCACAGCATTGTCTATTTACGTACATACAAAGTGCACAATTTTTTTCCCAACACTGTCTTGGACAAACTGAGCTCCTTCTACCAAGTAAACATTATATGGGAGACTTTGCAAAGAGTAGTTAGTTGGTGTCTTTCTTGGCAAGTAGTTTTTGTCCCTTGACTACCTCAAGAGTTCTTTATTCTTGTTAGAAACCTTAAATATGGCTAATACCTTTAATCCCAGCGACCAGGAGGCAGAGGCAGGTGGATCTTTGTGAGTTCAAGGCCAGCATGGTATACAAAGGGAGTCCAGGGCAGCCAGAGATACAGAAAAATCCTGCCTCGAAATAAAAACAAAAATAAACAAACACTCCCCTTCCCCTGGCCCCTCAAAAAGATTCCATTGCCTGAAACAAAATGGTAGTCCCTGTGGGGAAAACAAATTAGTAAATAGAAGTCAAAACTCAAAGTGTTAGGGGTTAATACAGAGAGCTAAAGAAGCTAAACTAGCAGGGTGGTGTGGTGGCTCATGCCTTTATTCCCAAACTCATGAAGCAGAGGCCAGTAGAGTTTGAGCCCAAAGCAAGTTTCAGAACAGCCAGAGCTACACAGAGAAACCCTGTATCAAACAAACACACAAACACCAAAAAAAAAGAGACAAAAAGAAAGTATCTAGTTTTCCCCTAAGCGGTAAGAGCTATGTCTAATGAATAAGTGTTCTCTAATCTTTTAGATTTACTTCAAAGTCAAGATTGAATCATAAACTCATGTCTTAAATCTTTCGGCAACTTTATAGAAAAAAATGTCTGATTTTCAGATAATTATGCAAAAACATGTTACTGAATATGAAAGAAGGGTTACTGAATATGAAGGAAGGGTTACTGAATATGAAGGAGGGGTAGCTGTGCACAAATGGAAAGAGAAGCAGGACTTTTTCTAGCTAGGACAATTTTTCTTTCTTTCTTTTCTTTTTTTTCTCCCCCCCCCCCGCCAGGCAGGGTTTCTCTGTTTAACAGGCATGGCTGTCCTGGAACTTGCTTTGTAGACCAGATCTGCCTGTCTCTGCCTCTTAAGTACTGGGATTAAAGGAGTGCCACAATGTCTGGCTACACAGCACTCTTTAGTAGAATGGTCTACAAGGATTCCGACTCCCTACAGCTCTCCTTTGTGGATGTTAATCAGTATTAATGCCCTTTGTTTTTCCACTGGTTTAAGGATTTTCTCAGGAAAAAGAAGCCTCAAACAACCCTCCTAGGTTCAAACATTCTCTAGGTTACAGCACTTCAAGAAGTGCTAAAAGTGGTCAGGCATGATAATGCACGCCTTTAACCCCAGCACTCCAGATGCAGAGGCAGGCATATCTTGGTGAATTCCAGGCCAGTCTGGTCAACAGAGCCAGTTCCAGCACAGGCAGAGCTATAATGAAACATTATCTAACAACAACAAAGAAAAAGAAGGGTGATAGGGGAGGAAGATTGCTAGAAGGCCTTGATAAAAATCAAGATAAATTCAGAGGATACATCTGTATTCTAAAAGTAGAGAAGGCAAAATGGAGGGAATAAATTCAGCATCAGCTCACAGAGTTAATAAACTGTGCATGAGCGCATATGTGCATGTGTATGTGCATACACAAATACAGTGTTCGTAAATGTACATGAGACAATAAATTGCCTTTAAATTGGTATTCGTTACCAAAAAGGTCCCTAAGCAATCAGTAAACAACAATTGTAAAAACAACCATACAAATTATACACCAGTCAGATGATAAACATGACAAAGATGATCTCACACAGGTTGGAAAGATGGTTCAATGGGTAAATGTACTCGCCACACAACCATGCAGACCATCAGCACCCACATGCAAGGAAACTTGGGCTTGTAATCCTTGAGATGGCCACAGAGAATCCCTGGAGTATGCTGACCAGCTAGTGTAGCTGAATAAACAGTAAATTCAGTGAGAGATATTGTTTCAAAAAGTAAGGTGTATGGTGGATATTGCCAATATGGACTGCTTAGTATGAAATTATCAAAGTAAATAAAAAATATTCTATTAATAATAATAAGGAATGCTAAGTGTTGGAGAAATAGTCTTTCCCAGGGAAGAGCACACCAATTGGTTATTCAAAGCCAAATAGTAAGTCCTGAAAATATACATACAATTAACGTACAGACTGAGTGTGTTATATTTAAGAATATGTATATATGATACATATATTCATGTAATGACAATAAAAAAGAAGTCATGAATTTGAAAGAGAACAAGAAGGGGAATATAGGAGGGTCTGAAGGAAAAGGAAAGGGGGAAATGATGTAGTTATATTATTAACTAAAAATAAAAAAATTTTCTCTGGTGCTTACTAAAAAGTAAAATAAAAATAAACAATTTACTCTGGTGCTTACTAAAAAGCATTTAAAAAGCACAAAGTAACTGAGGAAGATATCCTCTGTCAGCTTCTCACCTCCACATGTACAGAAAACACATATAATAAATTCATACACTCACATGTACATTCACACACACCCCACCCACCAACTCCCCACAAGGTTTGGGAGGGAGAGGGAATAACTTCAAGACAACATTTTGTGAGCAGAATTCATGAAATCTAAATTCTTGTCCCCCTATCATCTACTATCTTCACTTATAATACTACCTCACCTGTACTGGGATCCCAGTTTTCCAGAATTATCAAAGCAGTTTTAATCACTGAATGCGTGTTTCATACAGATAAATTTAGGTAAGTGTTAACAAACGAGTTCCTGTGAGCAACAATGTGTATGTGGCTGTAGTAAGACAATAGCAACTGCAGATTCCAGAGATTGACTGCTCTACCATAGTACCATGGTATCAGCACTGCATTGGGTTTAAACAGCACGTTTTGGGTTTAATATACTCCTTTCTATTCTTCCTAACTATGATTGTGTGTCAGAGAGCAGTTTTTAAATCACACATGTTTAAATTAAGTCCACCCTCGCACATTCAATAACTATGCTACCAGGTCTCAAAAATTAGCCTGCTATTCTAGCAGTCAATTTCACCTATTGTTAGCAATTAGACAAAAGCTGGGCAAGGTAAGAAAGGATATATGTCTTGAATGCTAATTGTTTAAAGTAGTTGTTATGAATCAAATGAAATGACAAGGAAAATACTCTTAACAGGCCTAGGGCAGTGGCTCAGTCATAGTGCTTGCTCTGTATGCATGATGCACTTGGTTCAATCCCCAATACTGCCAAAAGGTTTTTTTTTGTTTTTGTTTTTTTTGTTTTTTTTGAGACAGGGTTTCTCTGTGTAACAGCCCTGGCTGTCCTGGACTTGCTTTGTAGACCAGGCTGGCCTCAAACTCACAGAGATCCGCCTGCCTCTGCCTCCCAAGTGCTGGGATTAAAGGCGTGCGCCACCACGCCTGGCTCTACAGGTACTCTTTTTAAAAACAATAATGATCATATAATCTCTTTTGGACACATTAACTTGGATAAATTTATTTTAATATTGCCTCATTTATTTTGTATATTAAACAAGAATAATACAACCTATGTCATTCTAATACAATCACTAACTAATGCTTTCAATTCCATGGATGAAAAATGCCAACAAGGAGGACACAGAAAAAAAAAAAACAACAAAAAAGTACATAAAAAGTAAAGTGAAGCTGGGCATGGTGGCACACGCTTTTAATCTCAGCACTCCAGAGGCAGAGGGAGGTTGATTTCTGTGCGTTCATGGCCAGCGTGATCTACAAAGTGAGCCCAAGACAGCCAGAGCTCTTTTTTCTTTTTGGTTTTTTGAGACAGGGTTTCTCTATGTATCCAAACCCTGTCTTGAAAAAAAAAAGTAAAGCGAAAAAGCAAGGGTACACTGTATATATATATATATATATATATATATATATATATATATATATAT
>CAJQZJ010034926.1:0-16877 GCA_907164525.1 Lophiomys imhausi | reverse complement strand
AAAAAATCCTCTACATATTAAAGGTCTTGGAATATAGTTTATGCACAGGACCTTCAGTTCCAACCTGTGTGTGTGTGTGTGTGTGTGTGTGTGTGTGTGTGTGTGTGTGAAAATGTAGCCAGGGAAGGTTAGGGAAGGAGTAACATGAGTTTGAATCTACCAGAGTATCACAAATTCTACACAGAAAATCACAAATTCAAGGCCATCCTTGGCTAAATTATAAAATCTTGTATAATCATATCAACCCAATAAATAAATATCAGTGAGGTGGGTCATACCTATAATCCCAGCATTTCTAAGGCTGAAGCAGGAGGTTGCTTTGAGCCTGAGGCAAGCCTGGGCTCCATAATGAGCTCCAGGTTAGCCTACACAATTGCATATGACCCTGTCTCAAACATGCTAACAAAACAAATATATGAAAGAATAAAATTGAGATATTATAAACAGCTAAGTGCATTAGCAATGATTAAAAAACTGTTAAGGGTTAAGTAAGCCTTACTACTAAAAACCATTGTTACATATTAAAACCATTTTACATGATTTTGAAAGTATAAAACCTCACATTGTCACAAGATGTAGTTGGCATTATGTATTAGTACAAATTTCTGGAGAATGATCTTCAATACATGATGAGCAACTTTGACCTTTTTTATAAATTCACTTTACAGAATAAAGTTCAAGCGACTCTTGGAGAAGAAGGCAGTGGAAAAAGATCTAATTATACAAAAATATTAGTGAAAAGGTGAAAGTAATTCAAATGATCAACTGGAAATTGAGGACAAATCATAGTATCTAAAATACAACTGAGTGTTTTTCTTTTTTCTTTTCTTTTCTTTTTTAAAGTTTTTTAAGACAGGGTTTCTCTGTGTAGCCCTGGCTCTTCTGGACTCACTTTGTAGATCAGACTGTCCTTGAACTTGAAGAGATCCTTCTGCCTCTGCCTCCCGAGTGCTGAGATTAACAGCGTGCAACATCACACCTGGCAATTACAGACAGCTGTGAACTGCCATGTGGGTGCTGGGATCTGAACCGGGGTCTTTTGGAAGAACAGTCAGTGCTCTTAACTGCTGAGCCATCTCTCCAGCCCCTGAGTATTTTTCTTACCATTACAATGATGGCTATTCAAGTAACACTAGTCATGCAAAAGTACTGTCAGAAAAAATATAAAACAGAAAATGGACACTGATTATAACTGTGTAAAAAAAATTGCCTTTCCAGTTTAAGAAAGGACTAGCTTTTAAATTGTGTGGTGAGGAGACAATTTTTAATTACTCAATTTTCTAGCAACTTAGTTTTTAAAATATAGTTTTCCTTTTAAGTTTCCTTTTGCCATTCACTCAAAATGATCTACCTGCACACACATAAATAAACTGGAAATGGAAAAATGTAAACAAGCATTGCCCAATCACCCAGATATTAAATCTATTTTCAAATATGTATCAGTAGTTATGTGCTAAAACATGTATGTGAATACTTTGGTTTTTTCCGTCTGTTGTACAAATAGGACTTATATCTAACAACAACATCAACAACAAATCTTCTGGCTGAAAATTAAAAGTAGTAACAAGTATTCAAAAATAATTTGCACTCATCTGAGAAATGGTAACCATTAACAGCACAGATGGGGGCATTCACCCTTATTACAATTGTAACATTTTTGGATTTGCAAAAAATACTGGGGAAAATGTTAGTAGCTTCTGAAACAATGTGGCTTCAGTCTTATAATACATAAAATTTGCAAAATGAATACCACAGCAATTTTAATGTTTTCTATTTACAAGCAAATGTTAAATAATTTTCAGCTATTCTACTACCCTTCCAATTTTTTCCACTTTGTGAAATTTTACTCATTTGTACCTTATTTGGAGGAAAGACAGCGGTAGATTTTATTATCACCCCTTTTAATATATAATTCTAAATCTGTGGTTAAGAGAAGAATCTCCTTTCAAAAATATAGAGGATCGCCTTTTTGCCTCAGTGTAGAGCAGAAGGTGCACTTAAATTAACAATTAAAATTTCAGGAGAAACAAGAGTCAGTCCAAGAGCTTTAGTCCTTTAAAGTGTACTCTATTTTAAAAAAAAAAAACATACCCATTGTTGTCTCCTAATCCAGAAATCCTGTTCACCTATTTCCAAATGGTCATAATCCATAGTTTTTATTTAGTGAAAATGTATTTGTACAAATGCAATTTACTGGTGAATTAATGAGGTTCTTTTTTTGGATCGGAAATATACAACGTTTTTAATTCAGTAATCCATTATCTAAGGACAACAAATCTTGGAATTCACTCATTAGTCCTTAGTATTTTATTTGTGTCGTTTTCCTCAAGTTAAGAGTCAGTTCCTCTTCTGAGTCCCTTCTCCCTTCCCTCTAAAAAGAAAAAAAACAAAGGAAGAAAAAGGATTAAAGAGAGAGAGAGAGACAGAGAGAGAGAGAGAGAGAGAGAGAGAGAGAGAAAGAAAGAGAGACAGAGAGAAAAAACACCCAAGCCTGGCCTCAGTTCCCGTATTTCAAGCCAGGACCAACCAGAAACCAGTTTTCTTCCACTAATCCGGAATTCCGGGCTGTTACCAACGCTGTCATTGGCCAGCGTCAGTCCTTGGTACGTGCCCCAAGATAACCCCCTGGTTTTATGTCCCCTATCCCCCTACAATGGGCCTTTTCCGATGTTTGTAACATAGTCTTAATCCACAACACAGCACCTCTAATAACCAACTCACATTCTTCAAAGTTTTGGGATGAAAAAAAGCCAGGCTGGAGGAGGGCAAGGTACCCTTTCCCACACGCTGGGAGGGGGAAGGGGCAGTCGTTCAAACACTGAACAGCCGGCTCCGGGAGCCCAGAGGACTGAAGGGTCAGGGGCGGGTTGGGGGCACAAGGTGGGGAGGGAGCAGAGAAAGAGTTGGGCTAAGTTGAAATGAAGTTTACTAACCAGATCCTCGAAGCTTCTTCGGTGCTCTTTCCCCTCCCAGTCTAAGCGGCGCGGAATCAGCTGGGGGCCGGAGTAAAAGAAAAGGGGGGAGAGGTTGAAAGAAAAGCCTCTGCTCCCCATCAGCAGTACCCAGACTAAATCCCAGTCCTAGACCCTTTAGCATTCTCATTTCTCCGGTCCCAACCGCTATTGCCGCTGTGCCGTGGGTTGGGGGTGGGGGGGCAGGCCAAAGGGAAGGAAATCCTGAAAAACACCTCCCGCAGGAAAAAAGGAAGGAGTTAAGACCCCTGAGTTGTCCGCCCCTTCTAAGGAAAGAATCCCACTCACCCCAAGTGACAACAGCCCTGAGTGCCCAGCGCGAAGGCTCCCTCGGGGCCCCTGCCCTCGGCCCCTGACCTACCTTACCCTTCCTCCAGTTTCTACCCAGCCCTCCCCACCTCTTCCCAGAGAGGGTCCATACCTGATGCTCCTCGAGCTCTTGCACTAGCACCTGAGGAATAGAGAAACATGGATGTGAGAAGACTGGGGCGCCAACCCGTTCCTCCCGCCCCAGTTCCAACACAGCAGCTGACTGTAGGGCTAATCGAGGCCGGCCTTTCCCTCACCCTCCACTGCACTGCTCACCCGGTGCCTCAATTTCCCCATTGGGACCATTCCCCAACACTCCCAGATATTCTTTTCCCTCTCACCTGAGCGGATTTGTTACAGGGTCCGGATTGCAAGAACCTAGCGATCAGGTAATACAGCTCTAAAGAAGGGGTGGGGGGGGGGGGGGGGAGATGTTGAGAGAGAGGCAAGGAAGAGAGATAAGAGCTTTAAAAATAATTCTGACAGCCGTCGCGCAAAGCCCCCATCCCTTTAGCCCCCAGTTCTGGAACCCACCGGCTTCAATCTGGGTAGGTGCCGCCGCCATCCTTTTCCCGAGGGGGCTTGGGGGCTTCACTCCGGAGGGCTGGCTGGGGCGGGTAGGGGTGCTGCCTCTATTGTGGTGAAGCACCCATGCTTGGGAGTCCCGCCGCTTCCGCCGCACTCCTGGTCCCAGTTTCGGTCTCTCTCGGATTCATCGCCTCACGTTTCGACCCATAGATATTCTAGTCCGAGAGCTGAGGAGGCGGAGGAGGAAGGAGAGCAAGAGAGAAGGAGAGGGAGGAGCCAAAGTCGCCAAGGGGTGGGAGGGGGAAAGGGGTGGAGTCATGGGAAACTGGGCGCGGGGGGAGGGAGCAGCTTGCACAGTTCGGGGCTGGCCGCCAGAGGCACTAAGGCAGCCGCCTAGCTTCAGCTGCCTAAGCCGGTGTGAGGTTGCCTTGATACTTCCCAGGGTAGGAGGAAGAGGTGCTAAAAGCAGGCAGACGCTCTGGCAACCTCCGTAAAACTCTGTGGTGGCATTGGCGTTCCGGAGCCACTGAGTTGCTTACTCTTCCTGTAAGGGCGATCAGACCCTTTCCGGTGAGGGAACCTTTTGGGACTGACTTGACCTAGCTTACCTAGGTCAATGAAAGGGTTTAGTTAGTTTGTTCTTTCTCTACCCCAAGAAAAAGTCGCTAGCCATTAGAAGGTTTCACAAAGGAGCAACAGCGTACCAAACGAAAGTGCTGCACTTACTTGATGATCGGAGCACGGAAATAACATTCTTATAGAAAACTACTTAAAATATCCCCTTGATTCTGATAAATACTGAGTGAGAAATTTACACTTTGACCACAAGGCTGTTTTCCCCTTCTGAAATGATCAACAAGCTGCATCTGACCCATTCATGTAGGATAAATTAAAATTCTGTTTTGAAATACTGCCAAAACATTTTAAAAGTTTGTAACTGTTCATTGAAATTTGGACTGAAAGGATAGTTTGCTTCAGTTTGTCTTTAAGTGCTATTTTCTGACATGTTTTCACTATATTTCCAAGGCTTGCCTCCTAGAATTCAGTGGCATTCCTCCCACCTCAGCTTCCCTGGTGCTCACATGGCAGGCTGAGGCACCACTCCAATATACAAAGTCCTTATCTACAGGCTTGAGACCACAATTGTTTAAATATATAACTTCAACTCTTAGCAGAGCACTGACTTTAGGTGTTAGTGGGTAAATCTTCAGTGATCTAAGTGTAACCAAATTTTTTTAATTATTTAACACTTATTTATTTATTACTATATTCATTTATAACACCAACAATTTCTTAACTATTAATACTATAAATTCATACAACCCCTTTAACCTATCCACTAAACCTATTGATAATTATTTGTCTAACCTTTTAGAATGATACAGTCTCTGGGGCAGGTCCTCAGTCGTCAGGAACAAAGTCTTTGTTGTAGATTCTTTAACGCACTTAGCAGTCCTTTTTCTGGATCTCTCAGATGCAGGTTTGTCAGGGTAAGTTGGTTATTGCAGTCTCACCTTAAATAAGGCTTGATGCTTTCTTCTCTCTGGGAGACTCCAGGCCCTTCGCATCAGCAACTCTGCCGCTCTACCTTAAAGCCAGGCACAGTTTCCTTTAGGCCACTGTTCGGACAGATCAAACCACTCTAGGCAAAAGCTGAGCCACAGGGTTTAGTCCTTGGCCTTTTGGTGTCTTGCTCAGGCTTTCTTTGCTCACCAGCTTCTTTCTGCCTCAGGGAGATCTGGCCATCAAATGATGGCCAGCACTTTTTTCAGCAGGACTCTCAGAGCTCTCTTGAATCAGGAGCCTCTTCTTCTTTTGGGCTCTATGTACTGTCTTTAAATGGGAGGAACTCTGTTTCAGCTTATTTGGGCTCCGCCCACTTAGCAGCTGAAACAATGTCAGGCCAGATACTTTGTTTCTTTAAGTCCATTAAGTCTTTCCTGATCTTGTGACAACCTTCTTTTTCAGTCCATTGAGTATTTCCTGTTTTTCCTGACTTCAACCTTGTTTTTCAGTCTATTAAGTCTCCTGTTTGTTTCCTGTTTTTAGTCCAAATGCTGATGATGATCTTCATGCCCAGAATTAAGAGACAGTATCAGAAACCCCTATATATTTTCTAAATCTAATTTAATTTATCTAACTCCCTACATCTAAGTATTTGTGTAATAATTGACACAGTTTGAGTAAACTGGTTCACTTGACTTTCCCAATTTCTCTTAACAACCTGTTCTCACTCTATACTTTGAAATCAGAATTCCTAGAAGCCAAACCTCATTTGAAAAAAAATACTATTTGAATTGTATACATTTATTTGCCTTGAAATACTCAAACTTGAAGATTCACCTTCTAAATTTATGACTACAATGGGAATTTGGTTTTCTGATTCAGAGATCTCAGCCATTATCACAGTGGGCCTACACTTCAATTAAGTTAACATAAACTTAGTATATCCTCAGTAACTCTGCCTATTTATTTTATTCAGAAAATAATAACAACACAAAGTAATTGTATAATGCTGTTTATCTTTGGTATGATCAGTATTGGAAAAAAAGTAGATAAAAGAAATACAAAAGCTCAGAAAAACACTGTTAGATGTTTACTGAAATCATAATTTTAATAGGTCAATATAAAATAATTCACAGTTAATGTATACCAAGCCATTACCATATATTTTACCTGCGGTTGCTCATTTAATCCTTACAGTGATCTAGGAGATAGACTATATTTTATTTCATCACACCAAATTAAAAAATGACTAATATATGACTTTAGAGCACATAGATTCTATTAATTGTATTCTTTATGTGTAAAGTATAAGAATAGATATTATCCACCATGCTAACAGAAAGTTTTGTAGAAGTCAAGTGAGATTGTTTGTGTTCTATTTCAAAAGATATGTGACATAATTATCCTAGTGATCACTAAATTATAAGTTTGGGGTCAATTAAGACAGAAAACTCCAGGGCTTGAGAGATGGCTCAGTATCCAAAGGACTGGGGTTCAAATCCCAGCACCCACATGGCAGTTCACAGCTGTCTCTAATTGGCAGGAGTGATGGTGCACGTCTTTAATCCCAGCACTCAGGAGGCAGAGGCAGGTGGATCTCTGTGAGTTCAAGGGTAGTCTGGTCTACAGAGTGAGTCTGGGACAGCCAAGAATACATAGAGAAACCCTGTCTCAAAAAACCAAGAGAGAGAGAGAAAACCCTACACATTTACAGAAGTTTAAGGCAAGAAATTACTTTGTATAAAATTATTGTTAAAATTTTACTTATTCATTGTGTATATTAGCGTTAGAAGTCATGGCCTCAAGGTAAATAATTCTGTTAACAGGAATTTGAAGTGATGGGGGATTAGGCATAAAGAAAATACAGATTAACCTTGTGTGGTCTGACACACCCATAATCCCAGCTATGAAGGCTGAGGCAGAAGGATCTTTTGTTCAAAACTAGACTGGGCTACATAGGTAATTCAAAGCTGGCCTAAGAAACAGTGATACCCTGCTTAGAGAGATAAATGGAACTGGAAAGAATACTCTATTAGTTCCAGGTATAGACTACCCAGTGAATACTTCAGAAACTTGAAGATGCAAAATTTTCCTGCATTGACTTTAGTTCTCTATTGACAAAGCAAACTGACAAAAGAAAAAAAATATTTAAAGCCTGAATACATTTCCACAGAACAGTCAATAAGGGTGAATTTTGGAGATGATAATCAAGAAACTGATGAGTTAGTAGCACAAATTTTATGAACTACATATTTATAAAGGAAGTTTTTGAAAAGTGTATGTTCCCACAAAAAGTACTCGTTGTTGCCGGGTGTGGTTGTACACGTCCTTAATTCCAGCACTTGGGAGGCAGAGACAGACAGATCCCTGTGAGTTCAAGGCCAGCCTGGTCTACAAAGCGAGTCCAGGAAAGCCAGGGATACACAGAAAGTCCCAGTCTCAAAAAACCAAAAAAAAACCTCATTGTTCAGAACTAATATTAATTAATCAGACACTTTGAAGTAATTTGTAACAGAGTCACAAATCTTAACCCTGTGGCCATTTTTTGTATTACCTCTCTCTCCTCTCTCTCTTTTTCTCCCTCCCTCTCCCCTCTGTGTGTGTATGGGTGGGTGAGTGTATACATTTGAAGGTCAGAGGATAGCATGGGGGAGCTAATTTTCTCCCTCCATTATGTAGGTCCCATGATTGAATCCACATTGTCATGCTTGGCAGCAAGGGCCTTTACCCACTGAGACATGTAGCTGTCTTTATATTCTTTTTCAAAGTTTTGATTAGGAAAGGAAGCAAAATTTTGTACAGTAAAAAAATGGATTTATATAGAAAAATATGAAACGCTGCCACACATTGTGGTATGTATGTTCTTTTAATCCTAGCAGTTGAGAATTTGAGACAGGAGGATTAAGAGTGCAACACCATCTTTGGCCACACAATGATTTGGAGACCAACCTGCCTGCATGAAAATATCTAAAAAAAAAAAAAGAAAGGAAGGAAGGAAGAAAAATAAGGCAGTCAGCAAATGGGTTCATGGGTATAGAAAGATACTTGTACCAAACCTGACAACCTGAGTCCAGTCCCCAGAACCTACATGGTGAAGGAGAGAACTGACTCACTCAAGTTGTTCTCTGATCTCCACACTCTTGCCCTGGCATGCACTCCACACCCACCCACAAACACAGTACATAAATGTAAAAAAAATTTAATAAAAAAAAGTTTACTTGGTAGATGCATTAGTTTCCTGGGGCTACAGAAACAACTTCTAATCCAGAGGGTTTAAGAAAGCAGAGGGTTGTTCTCTTGCACATGAAAGCTAGAAATGTAAAATCAGACACTTGCAAGGTATGTGCTCCCTCTGAATGCTTAGGAAAAGAATCCCTTTTACCTTTTCAAGCTTCTTATAGATCCTTAACATTCTTTGGTTTGTTCACAGCATAATTTGAATATCTTCCTCCATCTTCAGATAACCTTTGTACATTTGTGGTCCTGTGTCAAATCTTACCTTACCATATTTTGCATATATATGATTCTAGGGAGCCACCCAGGGTCTCCCACATTTTGGGAAAGCATTTTACCATTTAATGTCTTTTGTTATGTGGACATGAGCCATTGAATTTCAGGCCTACCCTAAAGCTAGGATGATCTCATTTTAATGCCATAATTATATCTACAAAGACCCTATTTCTGGAGCTGGAGAGATGGCTCAGTAGTTAAGAACACTGGCTGCTCTTTCAAAGGACCCAGGTTCAAATCTCAGCACCCATGTGGCAGTACACAGCTGTCTGTAATTGCCAGTCATGGTGGCACATGCCTTTAATCCCCAGCACTGGGGAGGCAGAGACACGAAGATCTCTCTGAGTTTAAGGCTAGCCTGGTCTACAAAGTGAGTCCAGGATAGCCAGGGATACACAGAGAAACACTATCTCAAAAAACAAAACAAACCAACAAACAAAAACCAAAGGTGAAATGCAGATATTTCCTGATGAATAAAAAATGAAACAATTTGTTGTTAACATATCCAAATTATAAGAAAGACTAAAGGAAGTTATTTTTTCCAGCTAAAAACCAACAGAATCTAGACAGCGTAATTCTAGCACCTCCAGTGAATGCCTAGAACCAATTCCAATGCAGGGTGTGATCTTTCTATCCAAAGATATACCATTATTTGCTTTTTTGAGACAGTCTTCTTGTGTAGACAGGCTCAAACATTCAATCACTCTGCTTCCACCTTCTGAGTACTAGAATTACAGGCATGTTTCACTTGATATACAAATTGAATGTTTGGTCATAACAAAACACTTAACACACACCATAGCTGTAACTTTTTCAGTCAAAAGGAATATAGGAAAAGTAGTGCAAGTTTCTTGAAGAAGAATATAAGACACTTTGTTTCCTTCTCAATTTCCTACGGCCTTCTGTTTCAGCACTGGGAAATAAATCTAAATCCAAGCTCCTCCAAATAATGTGGAAGTGCTCTACTATTGATCTACATCTCTGTTCTTTGTTTTGTTTTTGTTGTTTGATACAAACTCTCAATAATTTGCCCAGGCATGCCTTAAACTATCAGGGATTTTCTTCTTTATTTGTTTGGGTCTCATGTATCCCAGTCTGGCCTTTAACCTACTCTGTACCTGAAGGTGACTGTGAACTTCTAATTTTTCTGCCACTACTTGACAAGTGCTGAGCTTACGGGTAGGTATGTGCCACCACACCTGGGGAGCATTGGAATTTCAGTCTTCTGTCTCAGCATCTGCAGAAGCTGAGATTAGAAGCTTGCATCAACAAGCCCAGCTACAGGATTCATTCTTTTTGCATTGTGTTTATTTATTTGTATTAAAATGTAGAGGTCAGAGGACAAATTTACAGAGTAGGTTCGCCTTGTGGATATCTGGGAGTTTGAGACCAGTCTGGTCTACATAGAGAGTTGTAGGATAGCCAGGGCTACACAGAAGACCCCGTCTCAAAACCAAAACAAAACAAAAGAAAAAAACTCAGGTCAGGCTTGCATAGCAAGTGCTTTTACTCACCGAGCCATCTCATCAGCTGTAGTTAACTGATTTAAGGAGTATTACCTCCAAAGAAGAATAAAATTACATTACTTTCAAGGAAACAAATGTAACTAGAGAGAAAATGTGTCATGTTAAGCAAAAAAAAAAAAGGAAAACAAGAAAAAATGAATTTGCAAGGTGGCAGGACTTAGAAAGGAACATGATTATTATGTGTTGTCTTAACTGTGGGGATGTTAAATACTGAGAGAAGGAATTTGTGAGGTAGGGGAGGTGGGGACTTTTAAAACAATGTGACGTTTAGGATAAATGCCAGACATGGACAGACAAATAGCACATTTCTCTCTTGTGAAAAATCTATATTACACACATACATATATATGTAGATATATGTGCATACATATGACATGAAAGTAGATGTGGGATTATTTGTGGACAAGAAGATCAGTAAGGCAAAGAATATGAGTAAAGTACATGTATTTATGCATGAAAATATTGTAACAAACTCCACCATTTTGTGCAGTAAGTCTGCGCAAATACAAAAACAAATAAAAGGTGGGGCTTAGTAGAAGCAGGTCAGTGAGGGCATGGTCTTGAAGAAGGTTTCAGAACTCAAGACCCTCCCTTCCTTTCTCTTTGCTTCCTAGATACATTGAGGTGAACAAATTTCCTCTGTCACACACCGAAACTGTGATTTCAATTTCATTAGAGTTTCACACTCATGAAACTAAGCAGCTGTGCACTAAAGCCTCTTAAAGCCAGAACAAAAATAAACCTTTTCCTTCAATTATTCTGTCTCATACATTTTTTTTTACAGAGACAGAAAACATATTAACATAAAACATTGTGCCATACTCACCACCATTTCTTTTTGTTTTGTTTTGTTGATACAGGGTTTCTCTGTCCTGGACTCACTTTGTGGACCAGGCTGGCCTTGAACTCACAGAGATCCACCCACCTCTGCCTCCCAAGTGCTAGGATTTTAAAGGCATGTGCCTCCATACATGCCTTCACACCCATTTCTTTTTTCTTTTCTTTCTTTTCTTCTTCTTCTTCTTCTTCTTCTTCTTCTTCTTCTTCTTCTTCTTTTCTCGAGACAGTGTTTTTCTGTGTAATAGCCTAGCTATCCTGGACTCACTTTGTAGACCAGGCTGGTCTTAAACTCACAGACATCTGCCTGCCTCTGCCTCCCAAGTGCTGTTCATACATCTTTCTTTTTCTTTTTTTTTTTTTTTTTGGTTTTTCGAGACAGGGTTTCTCTGTGTAGCCATGGATGTCTTGGACTCACCACTGTAGACCAGGCTCAAACTCACAGAAATCCACCTGCCTCTGCCTCTGCCTCTCCAGTGCTGGGATTAAAGGCGTGTGCCACCAAGCCCAACCTTCACACCCATTTCTAATAAATACTTACATCAAACTAGTTTACGGAGGGAACTTCATCAAGCTAATAACAGGTATCTATGAAAAACCTGTAGTTGATATCATAGTTAATTGTGAAAAACTGAGAACTATTCTCTTATAACCAAGAGATCCAATTTAAGGGAAAATTTCTCTTTCTTTCAGATAGGATCTCATGTTGTGTTGTTCAGACTGCCCTCAGACTTCCTATGCAGCCCAGTAGTGATATAGAGCATCTCATCTACCTGCCTGCACTTCCCAAGGCCTGGAATTAGTAGCATATACCACCACACCTGGTTTATTTATATGGTGCTCGGGAACTCAACAAACTGAGCAACATCCATATCCCTTTTCTCACAATTTCTGTTCATCATTGTCCCAGAGGTCTTACATATTTAATTAGTTAAGAAAATAGGAAAAGATAGGCTTTAAGAAAAGAAGAAAGCAAGCTGGGCAGTGATGCATGCCTTTAACCCCAGCACTCAGGAGGCAGAGACAGATGGATCTCTGTAAGTTTGAGGTCAGCCTACTCTACAAAATGAGTCCAGGACAGCCAATGATAAACAGAGAAATCCTGTCTCAGAAAAAAAGAGGAAACAAACCTGGCTGGTATGGAAAGGAAAAAGTATCTCTTTTTTAAACTTTGTGGTCTTATATAGCAAAAGTCTTAAGGAACTCATGAAAAACTTATTAAAGCAAATAAATGAGCCGAGAAAGACATGACACATGACTAAGAAAACTTATAATACTGTATCCTATCAGGAAAAAAAATTTGAAATGAAAACTATTCTAATTTACAGTATCATCAAAAAATGAAATACTTAGGAACATGTTTAACAAAATAACTGTAATACTAGTGCACTGAAAACTGTAAACAGTATTGAATGAAATGAAAGAACGTCTAAAGAAACAAAAAGCCAAAAAAAAAAGAAATAAAAAGCCATTCTATGTCCATGGTTCAGAAGACACAATAGTAAAAACTGATCTATATTGCATAAAATATGTAGCCAAATCCCAGCAGGAATTTTGGCAAAAAATGCGTGATTCATACAAGGAACCCGGAATAGCCAGACAGTCTTGGAAAGGATAAGTTAGGAAGGTTCACACTTCCCATGCTCAAGCCTTACCAACTAAAATCAACTATCAGGAGGAGTCTATGTTACTGACCTAAAAATAGTCACACACATTAATGGAAAAGAATTGAGAATTCAGAAATAAGCCTATAGATCCATTGATGACACTCAAACCTAGACAATACAAAATAGGAAAGGAAATATCCTTTCAACAAGTGCTGGGACAAATGGATATCCACATGGAGAAAATCAGTTTAAACCAGTATCATGTAAAAATTAACTCAAAATTTTTCTAACCTCTAAAGGTTAAAACTATAAAATTTTTGAAGAAAACCTAAATGTCAATGTTTGTTCCTTTATATTAGATAAGTGTTTCTTTGTTATGACACCTACAACACAAGCTAACAAAAGTATATAAATTAAGCTTTGTCAGAGTGAATCATGTACATACAGCAAAAAGGAGTGTTAGTGAAACTGTAAGGCTGGAGAGGTGGCTGAGCGGTTAAGAGTATAGGCTGTTCTTCCAAAGGACCCAGGTTCAAATTGTAGCACCTACATGGCAGTTCAAAACTGTCTGTAACAGCCTGGCCTAGTGGTGGCACACTCCTTTAATTCAAGCACATGGAGGGCAGAGGCAGTGGGATCTCTGTGAGTTCAAGGCCAGCCTAAACTACAGAGTGAGTACCAGGACAGACAGGACTGTTACACAGAGAAACCCTGTCTCAAAAAAAACCTTAAAAAATAAAAAGAAAGAAAGAAAATTGTAGCCACTAATCAGTTTTACACTGCCAACCAGAAAGAACACTCTGAAATCATGAAGCAAAATAAACCCTTCCACCCTTAAAAAAAAAGAAAGACAGAAAGAAAGAAAGGGGCAGGTGTAGTGGCACATGTTTTTAATTCCAGCATCTGCTATAGAGGCCACGGCAGGTAAATCTCTGTGAGTTTAAGGCCAGTGTGGTCTACACATCAAGTCTAGGACAGCCAGGGATACATGGTGAGACTCTGTCTAAAAGAGGGGGGTGAGGGAGGGAGAGACGGAAGGAATAAAGAAAGGAAAGGCAGGAAGAAAAGGAAGGAAGGAAGGAAAGAGATATCTCACCAAGGCAATGGTGCCACATACCTTTAATCCCAGCACTCAGGAGGCAGAGGCAGGTGAGTCTCTGAGTTCGAGGCCAGCCTGGTCTACATAGCAAGTTCCAGGACAGCCAGAACTGTTACACGGAGAAACCCTGTCTGAAAAAAAACAAAAACAACAACAACAAATATATATATATATGGATCTACTTACCAGAATAAATACAAAGAACATAAATGCATCAGTTACAAAAATGCAAATTGAAACCATGATAAGACAATACCTTCCTTCTATCCAATAGGATAGTGGTGAGTATGTAGAGTTACTTACACAAAGCTTGTGGACACAGTTCATAGTTCCTCAAAAACTTAAACTGTCACCATATACCCAAAAGGAAGGAAAAATCAGTACAATAAAAGTTGTACACAAAAGTTCATAGCATCCAAAAGAAACAACAGTAGAAGCTGTTGCAGTGGCATATGCTTGGAATCTCACCATTTAGGATGTGGAGGCAAGACAAGGCTAGTTAGCTTCAGCTACACAGAGAATTCAGGGCCAGCCTGGGTTTCAAGAGATCTTGTCTCAAAAGAACCTCAGTTCACAGCAATGTTATTTCTAGTAGCTCCATAATAGAAACAACACAAATGCCCATTAACTTATGAATGAATAAACAAAATATTCTATACTTATCAAATTGAGTATTCTAACATAAAAAGGAACAAAGTAATGACGCATGTTGTATGTATCCTGGATGGATCTTCAAAATATTATGTTGAATGAAAGAATCTAATCAGAAAAGAGAGCACATATAGTAGTATGATTATATGAAATATAAAGAACAAGTGAAACTATCAAAATAAAAAGCAGATTATTGGTTCCATTGGTCTAGGGAAGTGGAGCAAGGGAATGTGCTTGCAGGTACTATACTTACTTGAGGGGAAGTCTGTCTAAATTGTTCTGTAGCCAGATTCTGATAATGGTTGCACAGTTTTGTAAATATATAGAGAACAGTCTAAGGGGACAATTTTTTGTGTGGTTTTTTTTTTTTTTTGAGACAAGGTTTCCTTGTATAGCCCTGGCTATCCTGAAACTCATTCTGTAGACCAGGGTGGCCTTGAACTTGAACTCACAGAGATCTGCCTGCCTCTGCCTCCCAAGTGCTATGATTAAAGGCATGCATCACCAAGCCCAAACAGGGATAATCTTTTGTTAGTGTGCGGGAATGTGTGTGTATGGGTGTGGATGTCCTGATCCACGTGTGGAGTTCAGAGGAAAACGTTGTGGAGTCAGTTAGTTCCTTTCACCTTTACATGGGTTCCAGAGGATCAAAGCCATGTCGCCTCTGGCTTACATGGCAAGCCTTTTATTTATTTACTGAACCACCTTGCTGGCCATAAATTCACATTTTAAAACAGTGGACTTGAGCTGTAGCTGTAGTTTAGTGGTTAAAAATATTTCTCAACCTTGAAAAAGGCCATGGATTCATTACTCAAGCAGTGAACTTTGTGGTATGTAAATTATGTCTCAAGTTGAGTCTTAAAAATATGTGGTGCTTTGAATAAAGATAAACTAATAAAATCAGATTTTCTTTAAAATCAATTAAAAAGGTGTTTGGTTAATAAATTTAATTATGATTGTAGTATGTTCTTAACATTTTTCCTTGTTAAGCTGTAATTTAATATTTCAAAACCAAACAGTATTCTGATTATTTGTTTCATTTAATATCAGCTTGCACTTTTCCCCTTCATTCCCTCACACATTTCAAATTGCTACTTGCAAGGGAAACACAAGAGGTTGGGATAAGGGCTTGGCTCTCATGTGTTGGCCCCTCGATTTAATCATCACACATATAAAACTTATTAAGTATCTTAATAATTGTAGAAAATGTCACTGCTTGTACACATTACAATTGTTTTGACTATTATTCTACATTTAGTTTATCTCCTCTTTGTTTTCATTAATAAAGTACCATTTAACACATGAGTGTACTAATTTTTGTCTATGTTTTTCTTTCCTTTTAAAACAATATTGAGACAGGTCTCACTGGGCAGTGCTAGCTAGCCTGTTCTCTGAGGGTCAACTAGACTGGTTCCCAACTCATAGAAATCTGCCTGCTGAGTGCTGGGATTGAAGGCATATACCACTATGCCTTCTCACTAGTCTGTATTTCTAATTATTAAATAGATGCTTATAATAGATTCCTAGCACTCTAAATCCCATATTAATTGAATATATGAACCATATGAAACATGTATGGATCCTACATGAATTGAATATATATTTATATATTGGTTTTTCAAGACAGGGACTCTCTATGTAGCCTTGACTATTTTGAAAATCACTCTGTAGACCAGACTGGCCTCAGACTCAGAGATACACCTGTCTCTGCTTCATGAGTTCTGGGATTAAAGGCATTCACCACCACCACCAGGCTGAATTGAATATTTTTAAAAGCTTTCCAAAATTGGTGCTAAATTTCTTTTCAGGAATTAGTATACTAGTAGATATTTTCACTAGTTTTTCCTCCAACTTTTAAAAGTTCTATTAATTTTAATATTAATTTTAATATTCCTTTCAGTGATCTATGAAGCATTCTACACCATAAACTATCATATATCTATATCTATCTGTCATCTATTATTGACACAAATCCTTGTGGTTTGGTATACAAACATATATATAGTATATACACAACAAGTGTAATATATGTATATAAAATTCTCAGTTCTGTTCCTTTAAACTACTCTAATACACCATTATTCCTAAATTTGAAAAGGAATCCTCATCCTGAGATTTCTTGCTTAGTCCATCTTTCTTTTCCACTAGCATTTATATTATATATTTAGAGATGGGGTCTCCCGTATCCCAGGCTAGCCTGGAGCTCCCTATCATTGATCTTCTACCTTTTAAGTAATGGCATTATAAATCCTGTGTATACACATATGTCACCATGCCTGGTATATGTGGTTCTGTGGCTTAAACTCAGGGCTTCATGAATACAAGGCAAAAA
>CAJQZJ010034922.1:0-21630 GCA_907164525.1 Lophiomys imhausi | reverse complement strand
TCAGATATATTTATCCCTCTCAGGTCTCTGAGGTGGTTGAAGAATAGTTAGCTAGAGTCTCATAGTTAAATTTTGAGTTGTTTAGGAATCAAGAGGGTGTTCTGGATCTAAGAAGACATTTTTAAAATTATGAGGCAAGTTAGTATGAAAGCGGAGTTAGATATAGAACTTTAAACTCATGGAGATGGTTAGATAGTAGAATGTTAAAGTCAGGTGCCAAATACATATGGACTGGACATTGGGAATGTATGCTAAGCCTTATAACTCTTATAATTGTGGCCTACTTATTTCTGTTGTTTTGTATTGCATTTATAGTTATAAGAAAAAGAACCATTTTTTGGACTGAAAGGGAGAGCTGTTGGGGGGAAAAATAAATACCTTAAACTAAAAAAAAAAAAAAAAAAAAAGAAGAAGGGAAGAGGATGGGGGGTTGAGGGGGAGGAGGGTGGAAGGGTGGGACTGGAGGGAGAGTAGGGAGGGGATTGTGATTGAGATGTAACTTGAAGAAATAAAAAATAAATTATTAAAAGAAAAAAAGAATTTCAAACAACTGATGCATGAATGTACAAAATTTAGTCCCATGTTAACTGAAGAGAAATTTCTGAGATTTCCCTCACTGGGGCCTGCTGGTCATACTATCCCCATCACAAAAGTAAAACCAACAAAGTATCATTATTATTATTAGTGGTTCATGAACAAGATGTATACAAACTGCTGCCTCTTTTAAAAAGGTGCTGAACAATGAGCCTGGAAATATTGCTGAATTTTCTTGTTTCTGTTAATGGACAGAAGGAAATGAATTCTGAAGACATTTCAAAAACGTCAAGAGAATTGTGTTTGTATATTTTCATTTACCTGCAGTTGTTTTTCCTCTGAGAAAGAAGTTCTTGTTTTGTTTTTTGTTTTTTTGCTTTTTTTAATTATTTATTTTTTTTAAGTAAGCATGGTCCTCTAAGCTTCTTCTCTGAAACTCCTCACATACACACAAATCATCAAATACAGACATGAACTAAAGTACACAAAAGCTGGGCAGATGCTTATGCTGACAGGCACTAACTTGTCTGCAAGACATACCAATTTAGCAACCCTCAACTATAGGATAATTAAAGAATTTCTCCTTGAGGCAAAGACCTGAAGACAATATTAGGGCATTCATTAACACCGTGAAAGGGAAATAGTGTCCAGACTCTACCTGTAAGTCTTGGAACTTACAATTTATTGTTATAAAGAAAGAACATTTAGTGGCCCAATGTGAATACCTTGTACTGCTGACTTATGTACTGTGAAACACAATAGTTAAGCTTAACATTTGGTATTTTTTACTGAAATAACTGCAATGAAATAATATATGTGATGTTACTCATTGCAAATCATTATGAAAAATAGGTTTATTAATAGCCTGACTATTAATCGCCTGGCTAAAGAAATGACATTCTGTTTCATGAGCTGTTGAGAACATGCAAAGAAGAATGAAGCCCAATATGAATGGACATGTAAAAACCTCTGCATACGATAATAAATAAAAAATAAAGTATAAAATGATGTTTTATATTATACCATTATCTAAAAACCATCATTAAAACACTTTTCTCTTCATTGTTGTTAAAGTTGAATGAAGAGATAAGTCAGGGAAGACATTATCTATTAAATGATTATAAGAAAACTGTTAGGTAGATAAAGGAACACAAGTTATGGATACTGGAAGTCTGCCCCAAACTTGCAGTTGTTGATTCCCAAGATTTTCTTCATGTGTTATAACCAAGGAAGTGATATCAGGGAAGACAGTGATCCAGAAATACCGGGGGGGGGGGGCAGGTAGAAACAAAAATACCAACAAAGTCCCATTCTCTCTAGCCATAGGCAAAGGTAAGAACAAACTAGCAACACAGAAACATTCCAAAACTAAGCCAGTCTATACCCGCAAGACTCTAACTGATCAATTAGTTTTAAAAACTTTCCCTTGACCCAAATGAGCAAAGGTCAAACAGGGAGACAGGTCCTTCACCTTTGCTGGCTATGAAAACTCAGACAACCTGGGTTGTGTCAATGAAGGTTAATTCCTGTCCTGCTTCTTACAGCACCAGGACCAGACATGTGGGAAGTCCGTACCATCCATACATCCATACCATCTGGCATCTGTATAACTTCTTCCTCTTTGTGGAGTTGCTACCATTAGATGGATGGTCCTAGCGTAAAGGTAACAGGGAACAGGAACAAAATGGTCCTATCTATGTGGCACCAGTAGTGGCAATCACAAACCTCCACCCCTTGGTGCCAAGAAAGGTTGAGTGAAGAACTTGGGTGTGTCTGTTGCTACTTTGTGGTTTTCTTTCCATTGCTAGAGTGAGGTACAAAGAACTCAATGAGATCAGAAGCTTAAATACAATTCACAGTCCCACAATATAATATGTAAGAGTTCCAAGTTTAAAGTCACTTATAGCAAAACCAGAAAGTCTCAAGTTGAGTGATATACAATCAATAGAAGACAAGATATATGCTAAAGTCACCTCACAGATTCAAAAGGAATCTTCATAAAAATTCTTTAACAATTACAAATATACATGAAATGAATGAAAAACACAAACTGGGGTGCAGCTGATACATGCTTACAGAGTCTCTGGGGAGGAGACTCATTGGAGCCCAGGAGTTTGGTGTCAATCTGAGTAGTACAGAAAAATTCCACACCTACCATTAAAGAGGAGGAGAAGAATGGAGAAGAGGAGACACAGACAAAAATAAAGGGGGAAAAACAGTCCAGCAAAGAAATAGAAGCTATAACGAGAAATGAAAAGATAATGCTAGAATTGAAAAATATAATAGTAAAGAAAACTTTTTCAGTGGATGAGCTTGATAGCATAACAGGGATGGCTGAGGAAATAGAGACTTTTAATTAGAAATAATAGAGATGGTACAATCTAAGTAGCAGAGAGACACTAGACTAAAGAATGAATAAATGGGGTCGTGGAGACACTGGGGTGGGAGAGCTAACATCCCTGTGGCCAGAGTCTCATCAAAGCAGAGCGACCAGTGCTGGGAGGTGGATTCTCTAACGAATGTAGACTCCCCAGATCAGAGGGAACACACAACCCTAAAGTGTCTAGAAGCTGAGAGAAGTCCCAAGGACAAGCCTAAAGAAATACTGGGAAGGGCATATCAGAATCCAACATTTCTCATGTACTAAAAGAAAAAAAGCTGTTGTCCCAGAATCCTATGTCCAGCTAGGATATGTTTCCGGAGTGAAGGAAAAAAGTCTAGACGTTCACAGGTAATATAAATGGAAAGATGCTATTACTGTTGGGCCCACCTTGAATAAAATTTGAAGGAAAATTTAAACAGAAATAGAACAACAAAAGAAGGAACATTGGCATACTGAACCAAAAGGGAAAAAAATAAATGAGAAAAATCATGGGTGTGAGTAAACATATTTCCCTTCCTTCTTTCATTTTTTACATAATCTTCCACAAAGAGAGAAAATATTATAATATTTGATGTTATTCTAATATATATGCACTATATACACTTATGCAATTAGAAGGGGGGAGGAAAAGGGAAATGGTAAAAATCCTAAATTGTGCTTTAGCTAATAAAATGATGATACCACATGTGCATATACATCACTATTGCACATCAATAGTGTAAACTGAAATCAACCATTAAAATCTCTACAAAAGAGTTTAACTGAAAAAGCATGACAGATAAATCAAAATGGAATGCTAAAATACTCACAAGTTATATGAAAGAAAACAAAAAGAAAAAGAAACACCAAACTATATATATATATATATATATAAAATAAAATAAAATAACATGCTCAAACCTGAATACATCAATAGTAATATTAGATTGAAGGTTTAGCTCAATGTGTACATGTGACCTTAAACCCTGGAACTATAAAATAAGCATATACTTGCATTAAAAAATAGAGTAATTTGTGTTTAAAAGAAATTGGCAGAATATTTTTATAAGTCATTCAACTGTATGCTGTCTATAAGAAAATAACAGTTGTAAGATACAGGTAGTAAAGACTGGAAGAAAGATTCATCATCACAAAAACTGCTGGGAAAAAAGCTAAGGGTAGCTAAATTAATGTCAGGTACAGTGTACTTCAGAGAAAAAAAAAAGCCAGAAATGGTAGGGATGTAGAAAACCAAGGTATGTGTATAAAACATCATAATTAAGGGAGCATGTAATATAAAACACGGAGAACTGGAGAGGCAATAGGTAAATGTACAATGACTGACAGCTTCAATTCTTTTTCTTAACAAATGGTAGAACAACTAGAATATCAGTGAGAATCACTAATGCCACCACTCAACAGGCTCTAACTCATGTCTGCTGATGAGAAAAATGCACACTATTTTTAATGACCCTGGAACATGTATCCGTTCTCTTGGTGGTGGTAAGCCGTTCTCTTGGCAAGAAAAACCCCTTGCTTCAGCTGTAGACAGACTTCTGTCCAAAAAGGACAAAACTTGGAAGCAGATAAGTCGACAGCCTAGCTCTGCCAAGACAGGGTAGGTAAGTCCTTCATAATTCCTGCTCTACAATCAATGTCTGTCAGAGAAACGGGGCCAAATGGCTGACGACTGATGCTGTATCAACACATTTTTTATCCTGCTTCACAGAACAAACTTCAGCAAGTACAAAAGAAAATAAATTATACAGATAAGTTTCTTCAACTATAATTGAAGTTGAAGTCAACTGAAATCAAGTAAGAAATTAGTAACAGAAAGATGGTGGGGAATATCAAATACTTGGAAAGTTTCATATAACCCAGGATTCAAAAAGGAAGCCCCAAGGAAATAATTGCTTTTATTTATTGGATGATAAAGCATAATAAAGTATATAGAACACACACAAAAAAAAATCAATGTTGAAATGGTAACTGTAGCACTACATACATGCATTAGAAAGGAATATCTCCCAGGGCTGGTAGTATATGTGTGTAATAACACATATCAGCACTTAGAGGACCAATGCAGGAGGAGTGAAAATTCAAGGGAAACTTGAGCTATGTAGCAGGAGTCTTTTCCTTTGCAATCATTTTCTGTTGTACCTTTTGTTCTTCCCAACATATCCCCAAACCCTGTTATGTTTCATTATGAAGATATCCAAATCTGTGTACCCACCTTTTGCCTGAAAAAAAAGGTTGGTGAAGATCAACCAAAGCTCTTGTTTCCTACTGCTGTGAACTATATGTAGATGTGTGTGAGTTGGAGCAGTCTTGACCTGTTATCATGGTACTGAATTACTTTCTGAGCCATAGTGCAACTAAATCTCAAGATATAGCATGGACTTTGAAATCATGCAGTCAGATTGTATAGTCATGCGAACTCATCTATATGGTTTCAGCCACATAACACCCTTCCATTATCCATCATGCAAAGAGAATCATGCCTACTTTTCTACAGTTTCTGTATGAAGAAAATGAATACAGCCTATGTGCAATACATGTGTATAAAACTAAACTTGGTTAAGAAAAACACTCTTTAGCCACAAAACCCAAGGCTCATCAAGAGAACAAAGTATGGGGCCACTTTGTTAGTAGTTATTACAGAAAGCCTGAGTAATTGAGAGAGAACATGACCGAGCTCTGCAGTGTGAAGTGCATCTCATCTTCCTCTGTCAGAATGCATTTTATATAAATTCAGCCTTGTCTTCTGTGAGATTTATGTCCATCCTTGTGACTGTGCAAACATCTCTATGTACATATATGCATACATACATCACACACACACACATGCACACACGCACACACGCAGGCACGCACGCTCACACGCACACATGATTACACATTTTATCTATTAGTGATAGTTTCTCCCAAGAAGGATGAAAAGGCATACCTCTACAGGAAACATTAGCATATTCAACCTTTGAAATGCCAAAGCCCACACTATCTCTGCTACCATTTGCTACAGCCCCTTGTTCAAACTAAGTATCTTATGAAGTTCAAATGTATATACATTACTGAAAAATGTTTCATTTTAATGATTGTAATTTTAGAAGAGACATACGGAAACTAGGGCAAGACAATCCCTGTGAGGGTGGACAACAGATTTTTACTAAAAAGGAGATAGTGAACATTGGAGACAAGGGGAGGGAAAGGAGAGCAAGACACAGGAAGTGTGCCCTTAAATAAGAACATGTCAAGGGCTTAACTTAGAAGTCTCTTTCTTTTTGTCATTGTATACTGGACCAGGAAACAGATATATTGAAGATACAGTTTTAGAGTTCATTACTCCTAAGTTATAATTAATTTCCCTGAATTACTCCCAACTCTTCAATGACTGCTTGTGCTCTGAGAAGTTATGCTGCCTAGTAAAAGAGGGAAGTATGGAACTTCTACATCCCAGTCAGGTACAGGCCAGTCCAGCATCCTTCCTGTGAAGGACAGATGAGAGTTTGAAAATAAGTGTAGAAGCCTATGGTAGAACTGGTAGTGTGTGGTAAAGAGTCAGTTGCCACACTCAGACCTCAAGAGCAGATGTGAAATATACCTTCTTTGTAAATCTACAAAAGGATGAACTGGGGAGGTTGCCATGGAGATGGTGATTAGCAAAACTTAGGCTATTAAACTGCCCTTAATGAAAATAGCTGCCATACCCACATTTCTCTCTCTCTCTCTCTCTCTCTCTCTCTCTCTCTCTCTCTCTCTTTCTCTCTCTCTCTCTGTCTCTCTCCTTTCTCTGGATGCTTTCTTGCAACATGAACAAATGTCCAAAGTCAACAAATTGTCAACTGTGTACCCACCTTACCAAAGAAGACAACAAATCAACCCAAAGCCATTTTAACAGGATAACCCTTATTAAATTTATAGATATTTACTAAACAGTGTCATTGAGTTGTGCCCATATTTTTTTTTCATCCACTGTACTTGAAGGTGGCACACACAAAGCCTCTGATATACAAACCTTGAACTGTCAAACCAAATTTAGTCAGGAAAAAACTCCTTATTTCCACACTGCTTCAACACCCTCCTGAATTAAATGCCATCCAAAATGATGTCAGGAAATAATGAAATTTGTAACAATGTATCTTAACTTGTATTTATGTGAATTGCGTGTGATGTGTGTGTGTGTGCATGTATGTGTGTGTGATGTACCTTACAGAGGCCAGAGGGGGTGTCAAATTCCTTGAATCTGGCATCACAGTGGGCCTGAATCTGGTGAGCACCAGAGATGGGTGCTGGGAATTGAGTTCCTGACTTCAACAAGAGTAGCCAGTGCCCTTAACCATTGAGTCATCTCTTCAGCCCCCAGAATAGATTTTCAAGATAAAATTCTCTTGTAAATTTCCACTTGCTGTAGTGAGGTTCACATAATAATACATAATTCTACCTTTCCTGGCACAAAGTATGCTGCCTTTCTCAATGCATGATTTCCATTTACTAAGTTCTTAATTCAAACTATAAATGACTCAAAAGAACAATGAAGTCACAGGAGTTCCCCATTCAAATTATGTACATATGTCTAAATGTACACTCTAAGGTGACTGCTGTTGCTTCGACATCTCTACTAAGACATATTTGCATTTAGATGAAGGTTTTACTTTGTCATTGTGTAGAATTAATGAACAGAAGACTGGTGGGGACATATTGTAGAGATCCCAAGGCTCACTAATCTCCATGTCAACACATTCAGCTGTGTGCACAGTGGTCTTACAACAAAAATTATCTCAGCTTCAGTTCTTTATAAAAAACCACTTTGAGGGCTTTTTTGACAGATATGAGGAAGGCTAAAGTAATATTCAGAATACCAACTGTTCCGTTTCCCTCATCTTATGCTGCAATGTGACTACTCAATGAGAAAAATCACTCATACCCTAATAAAATTCCTTACCTAGAGTTATAAAATGGATTTCAAGTAGAGAAAAAGTTCATCTGATCACTTCTCTGGAAAAAAAAAATTCTATTAGAAGAAGTATTGTGCTATTACGAGCTGGCTTCCTTAGCATTGGGTGAAGTTGTATCAGCCTCAGTAATTAGAACTTCAGAGCTATTCCTGTTGATCCAGTCCTGCATAATACAGAGAATCTATAAGGTATTCCCAATGACAGACTGTCAATTCCTTAACCTATCCCTTCTTGTCCTTTGAACAAGTAAGTGCTCAATTTAGAAGGCTCCTGTCTCCGGAGAGAACCTCTCTCCCTGACCCTTTCTCATAGCATCTTTCAGCTAGAGCCTTTTAAGGGAAGGATGCCACCACCTCAAGTTAGCAAGTTTAATCAACTTGTTTTGTTAAGAACCATTACCAAGCAGTATGACGGCCATGCCTTCCTTATAAGGCACCATGGTTTTCCACAATCACTTTATTACACTGAAAATTTAGGTGCATTCTAGTGAGTCAGTTCTAAAGGTCATAAAACAGCTCTTTGGTTCACATACTGTTCAGTAACAACTACCTCAGAGTGTTGTTTTTAAACCTTTTCTGAGGCCCACGGAAAGCTTTGTTCCTTAATGCTAAATCATCACAGGATCCTAGAAATCAGACACAGTGTAGTTCAGTTTGATCCTTGACTCTAGTCTGTTGAGAGAGAGAGAGAGAGAGAGAGAGAGAGAGAGAGAGAGAGAGAGGTGAGGATAGAGACCTGCAAGACAGAAACCTAGAATCCCTTTTCTGAAGTCTTCCTCTTGCCTTTCCCTTTCTACAGACCTTGGACTTTCCTAATACTCATACCTGGTGACAAGCAAACGGTATCTCTGTGGCCTCTGAGGGGCAGGTTCTTAGCACCCTCCAACCTCCTGGCCCCAGCCTCCAGGATACTTAGCACAGACCTGCCAAGTGCTGAGTAATTTTTCAGCTGTCCCCACATCTTCTTGTAAGTGACCTTTCATGTTATCTTTTCCTGTTGGCACACAGTAGGTGCTTTTTAACTGTTAAAGGAAGGAGAGAGGAAGCGAGGAAGGGAAGTAGGAAGGGAAGGAGGAAGATCTGTATTGATTTGTTTAAAAAAAAAACTGAGCACTTAACATTTTTTACAATTTAAAAATTTAAAATCCAAAGTAATGTATTTAAATTAGAGCATTTTCATTTGCACTTTTCTTATATTGATCTCCTTTTCCCATCTCCTCCCAAACCTCCACCACCTCCTGCTTACCCTCTTCCATCCCACCGTGACTGTCTTCTGCCTGCATTGTCACATGCATTCATTCTACCGCCTTCTTTGGCTCTCCATAAGACCTCGTTTTCCACTCTCTTGTTGACTCCCTACTAGTTAATTGACCTGTATTCACACCTTGTCCACACTTGTACTCATAAGTACAAACACTAAATCTAAGTCCCACATATGAGAGACAGTACAATTGCTTGTCTTTCTGATTTGGAGGTGGTTTGGTTCATATAATTCCTACCTACAATTTCCTGCAAGGGTCATGATTTCACTTTATGGCTGAATAAATTCTACTCTGTCTATGAACCACATTTTTAAAAATTTTTATCCGTTTATTGACATCTAGGATGTCTCTATTTCCTTGGTGTTATGAGAACTGAAGCCGTAATCATGTATGTCTATGTATGATGTGCCATATGCATGAAAGAGGAAGAGACAGAGATAGAGAGACAGAGAGGAGAGACAGAGAAACACTTGTTACAGAAGTAGATGGTGAGTACAAAGAAGATGGCAATATTGATAGTGTCAATGACAATTCTTGTTTAAAGCTAACTCATTTTTCCTGGCTAGAAGATGAAAGAAATCAGGAAAAACGGAATTTCTACAACTACCTACATGAACTGCTTGCTGCCACAGTGAGGCTATGCAACAGCAGCACATCACTTGTAAACATGTTCCCCATGATTTAGTTTCCAGCTCTCTTTCTTTTATATCCTCTTTCTTTAAAATTTAAGAATAATTAGTCATATTTCTTATATATTTCAAAGTGTATATAGATAATTAGATAGATAGAAAATAAATATTGAGTATTTAAGTATAAGCTCAAAGCTAAGCAGTGATGTTAGAAATCATATATTTGCTATGTATATTCCATGATTTTTCTCACCTAAGTACTAGGAATCTTCTGCTCAAGGCTTCTTTCTTCAATTGTTTTTCTTCTGAACATTTTAACTTCATTTTAAACAAATATATTAAATTCACAGTGGCAACAGTCCTTCGATAAACTATAGTTTATCAATAGTAATAGCACGAACACATTAAAAAACAGACAAGAAGATAGATTACTTTGTGTTTCTCATTCTTAGATCATTGAATGACCAACCATTTTTAAGTGTCTCTAACTGGTGCTACACAAATAGAGATAATTTAATTGGCAACAAATATTATTTTATGTAGAATTCTCAACTATAAACTATGTGTACAGAAAATGGTATGTTAGTAGGACTATAGAACCGAAATAAATACATTCTTGAAAGTATGGGGGTTATTTTTATTTAAGGAATTTTGAATAGATATGTAAACAATAATTTGAGAATAAAGAATGCTCATTAATTCATGTGGAATTTTATTGTGGATCATGCTTCAACACTT
This sequence comes from Lophiomys imhausi, assembly GCA_907164525.1. NCBI lineage: Eukaryota > Metazoa > Chordata > Mammalia > Rodentia > Muridae > Lophiomys > Lophiomys imhausi. The sequence goes on along the minus strand of CAJQZJ010034922.1, from coordinate 11,151 downwards.
TGAAAGTGCCAATGAGCAGATTTCAGACATTACTTGAGCATTTTTTTCTGATAAAACAAAGAAACACACACACACACACAACATTCAAAAACAACTGCTGTTTGTAGAGGACACAAATTTGGTTTCCAGCACACATATCAGGGACACAGCCACCCATAACTCCATCTCCAGGAAATCCAAAAATATCTAAGTCTCTGAAAGAATTTGTAATCATCAATACATACAGAACACACACACACACACACACACACACACACACACACACACACATTTTTTTTAAGAAAGGGTTTATTTAATATTTAAGGAAGTTGTTAAACTCTTTCCAAAGTAGTTATTCCATTTTACATCTCACCAACAGTGTAAAAAGGTTCTAGGGTTTTGTTTTATTTTTTAACTCTTTGAAACAGTATCAATAACTTTAGTATCATTAGCTGATGGACCATGCTGCTACTCTTCGGTAAGATACAAAGTGAAATATTTTGATTATTTTGGATTTTGATGGTTTTTTTTTTTTCTTATTGTTACCTTGAGAATTTGAGGGAAGACAGATTCTGGAAACGGTTACTTTATATGTAGTGTATGATCTCATGGAGACATCATGACTTCTTTTCTTTTTCTTAGCTGTGCCTTTTAAGAACAAAAGTTCCATGTTTGAAAAAGTCTAATTTAAATTTCAGAACTACTATGATGGCGGCGACCTACACTGACGCATTTTGAACGCAGGGGAAAAAAAAAGCCATAAAAAACACAGAGTTATTGGGCACTGCGCAAAAACCGGAGGGGCTAGACCCCCCGGGAATACTCACAGCTCCCAAGGGACTGTTAAAAGTCCCAGGGTAAGGCTCTCCCCATCTCTCACAGACACGGAAGCCACTAAACCCGGGATTCGGGAACTCCCATTTGGAGAGGCGCCTGGTAAGATCGACCCCAACTCACAGCAGGCAGAATCAGAGGCCACTTGGCGATAGTTCACTAGCCTATTGGACTCCCCACACCTCAGGTAGAACTTATACCCACTTAAAAAACTTTGCGAGATAGTGGAAGTCTTAGCAAGGAACGAACAGGAGGCTCAGCGGGTGGTCCACAGCCGCTCGTGAAGTGGAGGGTGGGAGGTTCCGAGAGAGCGCGGAAAGACGGGAACACAAAGGCGGGAGGGAGGGGCCGAATCCTGCGCACTTACGGCAGTGCAGTTGGGGATGGAGCCCGGCTGGCAGGGCCAAATCCCCGTGAACCCACGGCAGGACAAATGAGGAGAGAGCCAGGCATGGGCGGGGCCAGGGATCCGCACACCCACGGCTGAGCTGCTGGGGCAAGAGGACCACTCAGGTGGCCGGAGGATCCGGGGGCTCAGTGCTCCCACGGCCGAGCAGCCAGGGAGGGGGACCCACAGTTGGGCAGACAGGGAGGGAATCAGGCACAGAGGCCAGGCCTGTGGCGAGAAGCCTAGTGAGAAACCAGAAATCGGGACCATAGCTGTATTCTGGAAAATCCAGACATATTAGGTGTGGAGTCAGACCCTGTCAGCCTCCGTGATGACAAACAAAGCCCACAGAATCTGTGCCTGGGCAAACAGGTCCATACCATCAGAACCATTACAGGCTGATAACTCAGAGTGCAACATAGAGAAGTCTGAGTTGGGAGCAGTGAAACAATCCCGGTCAATTACTCACAACCTGGGAATAGGCTGCACCAGCTCACAGTGCCTCAGGTGATTAAAACCACAGTGACCCTGAAATCCCCCTGTAAGCAACAACAGATAGCCAAGTAACTCGTCCCCTGCACCAAATCATCCACTGTGGATCCAAGCACAGAAAACGACAAGAACAGCCAGCTAAACGCATCCAATGGCCAAAGGTCAAAAAAAAAAAAAAAATAGAAATCAAGGAAATATGACTCCAACAAAGCTGAATTATCCTAGCTCATCCAATTCGGATGACCTCACACCAACAGAAACACATGAAAATGTTGACAATTCTGCATTATGGAAAGTGATAGAGTCCCTGCAAGAAGAACTTAAATCTATGAAAGAATTCAAAGAAGCCACAATTCTACAAGTCAAAACAAGGAACAACACCATTAAAGAGCTCCAAGCCAAGGTGACAGAGCTTGAACAGGAAAAGGAAAAAGCAATGAAAGATTTTCATACAAAAACAAGCAAGCTGGAAAAGGAAATGTACAAAACGAACAAAACAATACAAGACATGAAAATAGAAATAGAAACAATAAAGAAAACACAGTCAGAGTTAAAAGAGGAAGTGGAGAACCAAGGGAAGAGAACAGGAACTACGGATGTGAGTATCAACAATAGGATGCAAGAGATGGAAGACAGGATCTCAGGCATGGAAGATTCAGTGGAAGAAATCAGTACAACTTCCAAAGAAAATGAGAAGGCTAAAAAATCTCTCACCCACAACATCCAAGAAATCAAGGACTCAATGAAAAGACGGAACCTAAGAATTATAGGTATAGAGGAAAGAGAGGACTCCCGACTCCAAGGTCCAGCAAATATTATCAACAAAATCATAGAGGAAAACTTCGCAAACCTGAAAAAAGAGATGCCAATGAAAATCCAAGAGGCTTACAGAACACCAAACAGATTAGACCAGAAAAGAAACTCCTCTCGCCACATAATAATTGAAACTCCAGGCCTGTCTGCCTGATATCCAGCCTGCACTCGAGCCGCACCACAAGAGCAAAGGTAAGTGAGATTATTTTTTTCCAGAGTTTCCAACATGGTGGCACAGTGTGCACTGTAGCGGAGAGGCAGAGACCTAACCCAGTCACAGCAAAGCAATTAGGAGCCAAGACTGCCTGCAAACAGAGCCTGGGACAGTGTGTTCTCCACAAATACTGGGGTGGGTGGGTCACTCACCCTAGCACCCAAGCATCTGAGGCAGTCAGCAACAGGCGCACTGAGGCCGGCATCTGTTGTGGGTGGAGCTCCCTGCCTGCATAGTCAGCCTAGCTGGGGAGCCAGAACGACTGGGTCAGTGAGAGGAGAACACAGACCCAACCACAGCTCTACCTGCCTTTCTGAGGAGACCTGTCAGCTCCCAGGTCCTCAGAGGCTAGCCCTCTCCCCACTCCAGTCCCCTCTATATTGGTCCAATTGGGTCACAAGCAGTTGAGGAGAGCGGCAGCCACCCTCCTCTCCGAGGGCCAGTCAGTCTATTACAGGAATCTGCCCGCCATCTGGAGGTAAACACCAGGATCTCAGGATCAGCCAACCCCCAGGGCAGGGAGTTTTCCTGAGCACCAAGGTCAGGTAACAAAAGAAACAAACAGATAACACCTGGGTCCATCTGATGACAAAAGGTCAGCGCAAGAACATGGTAAAAAAAAAAACCAAAACAATAGGATGTCTCCAGATCCTAGCAATAATGCTACAGACAACTCTGGACAGCTGAACCCAATTGAAGCAAAGGAAAATGACCTTAATCCTACGCTTATATTAATAATAGAAGGCCTAAGGGAGGAAATCAAATACCTCAGAGAGCAACAACAAAGTACTGCAAAGGAGGTGATGGAAATGAATAAAGCGCTTAAAGGAATGGAAGACCTGAAAAGGGAAGTTGAAGCAATGAAGAAAATCCAATCTGAGACATCCATAGAACTGGAAAACCTTAAGAAAAGAATCGGAACTACAGACACTAGCATCACCAACAGAATACAAGAGATGGAAGAAAGAATTTCAGGCTCAGAGGATAAAATTGAAGAAATGGATACATCTGTCAAAGAAAATGTCAAATCTAAAAAAGTCCTGACACAAAACCTTCAGGAAATCAAGGACACAATGAAAAGACGGAATCTCAGAATAATAGGAATAGAAGAAAGAGAAGAGTCCCACCTCCATGGACCAGAAAATATCTTCAACAAAATCATTGAAGAGAATTTCCCAAATCTAAAAAAAGAGATACCTATAACTGTACAAGAAGCTTACAGAACCCCAAATAGATTAGACCAGAAAAGAAAATCTTCCCGCCACATAATAATCAAAACACTAAATGTACAGAACAAAGAAAGAATTTTAAAAGCTGCTAGGGAAAAGGGTCAAGTAACATATAATGGCAAACCTATCAGAATCACACCTGACTTTTCTTCAGAGACTCTAAAAGCCAGAAGGGCCTGGACAGACATCTTGCAGACCCTAAAAAACCACAAATGCCAGGCCAGACTACTATTCCCTGCAAAATTGTCAATCAACATAGATGGAGAAAACAAGATATTCCATGACAAAGCTAAATTCAAACAATATCTGTAAACAAATCCAGCTCTACAGAAGATGTTAGAAGGAAAACTTCAACCCAAAGAGGTTAACTACACACAAGAAAGCACAGGAAGCAAATAGCATGCCTGCATCAAAAACAAAAGGAAAGAAGCTCACTCACACACTATTTCTACCAACATCAAGATGGCAGGAAGTAACAATCACTGGTCATTAATATCTCTCAACATCAATGGACTCAATTCCCCAATAAAAAGGCACAGGCTAGCAGAATGGATGCGAAAACAGAATCCCACATTCTGCTGTTTACAAGAAACACACCTCAGCAAAAAAGATAGACATTATCTCCAAGTAAAGGGCTGGAAAAAGATATACCAAGCAAATGGACCCAAGAAAAAAGCTGGAGTAGCAATTCTAGTATGCAACAAATTGGATTTTCAACCAACATTAATCAAAAGAGATGGGGAAGGACACTATATATTCATCAAAGGAAAAATCCACCAAGATGAAATTTCAATACTAAACATCTATGCCCCAAATGTAAGACCACCCACATTCATTAAAGAAACACTACTGAAGCTCAAATCCCACATTGAACCTCACACATTAATAGTGGGAGACTTCAACACACCACTCTCACCACTGGACAGATCAACAATGCAGAAACCAAACAGAGAAATAATGAACCTCACAGATGTCATGAATCAAATGGACCTAATTGATATCTATAGAACATTGCAGCCAAAAACAAAAGAATACACTTTCTTCTCGGCACCTCACGGAACCTTCTCCAAAATCGACCATATAGTCGGTCACAAAGCAAGCCTCAACAGATACAGGAAAATTGAAATCACTCCTTGTAACTTATCAGACCATCATGGAATAAAGCTAGGCTTCAACAGTAACAAAAACAACAGAGTGCTTGCAAAAACATGGAAACTGAACAACTCTCTCCTCAATGACCTCTGGGTCAGGGAAGAAATAAAAAAAGAAATTAAAGTCTTCTTAGAACTCAATGAAAATGAAGGCACAACATACCCAAACTTATGGGACACATTGAAAGCAGTGCTAAGAGGAAAGTTTATAGCTCTAAGTGCCTTCAAAAAGAAACTGGAGAATTCCTATACTAGCCACCTAAAAGAACACCTGAAAGAGCTAGAACAAAAAGAAGCAAACACTCCCAAGAGGAGCAGATGAGAGGAAATTATCAAACTCAGGGCTGAAATCAACAACTTAGAAACAAAAAGAACAATACAAAGAATCGACAAAACCAAGAGCTGGTTCTTTGAGAAAATCAACAAAATAGAAAAGCCCTTAGCTAAACTAACTAAAAGGCAGAGGGAAAATACCCAAATCAACAAAATCAGAAATGAAAAGGGGGAAATAACAACAGACATTGAGGAAATCCAAAGAATCGTTAGGTCCTACTTCAAAAACGTGTACTCCACAAAATTGGAAAATCTAAATGAAATGGACAATTTTCTTGATAGATTCCACCTACCAAGGTTAAATCAAGAACAGGTAAACAAATTAAACAGTCCTATAACCCTTAAGGAAATAGAAGAAGTCATTAGACATCTTCCAACCAAAAAAAGCCCAGGCCCAGATGGTTTCAGCACAGAATTCTACCAGACATTCAAAGAAGAGCTAACACCAATATTCTTCAAACTCTTCCACAACATAGAAACAGAAGGAATACTGCCAAACACATTCTATGAGGCCACAGTCACCCTGATACCTAAACCTCACAAAGATCCAACGGAGAAAGAAAATTTCAGACCAATTTCCCTTATGAACATGGATGCAAAGATACTTAATAAAATCCTTGCAAACCGGATCCAAGATCACATCAAAAGTAGCATACACCATGATCAAGTAGGCTTCATCCCAGGGATGCAGGGGTGGTTCAACATTAGAAAATCCATCAATGTAATCCACCACATAAACAAGCTGAAAGAAAAGAACCACATGATCATCTCATTGGATGCTGAAAAAGCTTTTGACAAAATACAGCACCCTTTCATGATAAAAGTCTTAGAGAGATCAGGCATGCAAGGACCATACTTAAAAATAATAAAAGCAATTTACAGCAAGCCAATAGCCAACATCAAACTAAATGGAGAGAAACTTAAAGCATTTCCTCTAAAATCAGGGACAAGGCAAGGCTGCCCACTCTCTCCATATCTCTTCAACATAGTACTTGAAGTTTTAGCTAGAGCAATAAGACAACTAAAAGAGATCAAGGGGATACAAATTGGAAAGGAAGAAGTCAAAGTATCCCTATTTGCAGATGATATGATAGTATACATCAGTGACCCCAAAAATTCCACCAGAGAACTTCTACAGCTGATAAACTCCTTCAGCAAGGTGGCCGGATACAAAATCAATTCAAAAAAATCAGTAGCCCTTCTTTACACAAAAGATAAATGGGCTGAGAAAGAAATAAGGGAATCAACACCCTTCACAATAGCCACAAATAATATAAAATATCTGGGATAACTCTAACCAAGCAAGTGAAAGACCTGTATGAAAAGAACTTCAAGACCCTGAAGAAAGAAATTGAAGAAGATATCAGGAGATGGAAAGATCTCCCTTGTTCATGGATAGGTAGGATCAACATAATAAAAATGGCAATCTTACCAAAAGCAATATACAGATTCAACGCAATTCCTATCCAAATACCAACTCAATTTTTTACAGATCTGGAAAAAACAATTCTCAACTTCATATGGAATAACAAAAGACCCAGAATAGCTAAATCAATCATGTACAATAACAGAACATCTGGAGGTATCACCGTCCCGGATTTCAAGCTGTACTACAGGGCAATAGTAATAAAAACAGCATGGTACTGGTATAGAAACAGACCAGTTGACCAATGGAATTGAATTGAAGACCCAGAAATAAACCCACACATCTATGGTCACTTAATTTTTGATAAAGAAGCCAAAAACATACAATGGAAAAAGGAAAGCATCTTCAATAAATGGTGCTGGTCTAACTGGATGTCAACATGTAGAAGAATGCAAATAGATCCATACTTATCACCCTGTACAAAACTTAAGTCTAAGTGGATCAAGAACCTCAACATAAATCCAGACACACTAACATTAACAGAAGAGAAAGTGGGAAAAAGCCTTGAAATCATTGGCACTGGTAGCAACTTCCTGAATAGAACACCAATAGCTCAGGCACTAAAACAAACAATCAATAAATGGGACCTTATAAAATTGAAAAGCTTCTGTAAGGCAAAGGACACTGTCCTTAGAACAAAACAGCAGCCTACAGAGTGGGAAAGGATCTTCACCAACCCAACATCTGACAGAGGGCTAATATCAAAAATATATAAAGAACTGAAGAAATTAAACACCAAAAAATCAAATCACCCCATCAATAAATGGGGTACAGACCTAAACCGAGAATTCACAGAAGAGGAATCTCTAAAGGCTGAGAGGCATTTGAGGAAATGTTCAACATCTTTGGTTATCAGGGAAATGCAACTTAAAACAACTCTGAGATTCCATCTCACACCTGTCAGAATGGCTAAGATCAAAAACTCAAATGATAGCACATGCTGGCGAGGATGTGGAGAAAGGGGAACACTCCCCCATTGCTGGTGGGACTGCAAACTTGTGCAACCACTTTGGAAATCAATCTGGAGATATCTTAGAAAATTGGGAATAAATCTACCTCAAGACCCAGCCATACCCCTCTTGGGCATATATCCAAAAGATCTGAAACGAAACCAAAAGGACATTGCCTCAACAATGTTCATAGCAGCTTTATTTGTAATAGCCAGAAACTGGAAACAACCCAGATGTCCATCAACTGAAGAATGGATAAAAAAACTGTGGTACATATACACAATGGAATACTACACAGCTATCAGAAATGAGAAAATCATGCAATTCAAAACCAAATGGATGGAACTAGAAAAGCTCATCCTAAGTGAGCTGATGCAGTCCCAGAAAGATAAACATGGTATATATTCCCTTACAAATGGATATTAACCATACATCAGAGGATAACTATCCTACAACCCACACACCCAAATAGACAGGAACCTAGCATATCTATGCTAGGAAAAATTCTACCCAACAGTGAGTCATGGAATCTGCTGTAGGTTAGGGGAACCCCACACCCAAGATGGTGTGCCTTATCAAGCTCTAGTACGAGTGTAAGCTCTTGGGCCTCACACGACGCAAGATCTGAGGGAGTATGATATGTGAGGACCCACCTCATCTGAGGAGAAGGAGAGTACCAAATAGAGGAACAAGGAGGGAGGGAGGGAGGAAGGGAGGGAGGGAGGGAGGGAGGGAAGGAGAGAGGGAGGGAAGGAGAGAGGAAGGGAGGGGCCAAGAGGGGAGGAGGGAGGAAACTATGTTCTAGAAATAAATAATACTTTTTTAAGAAAAGAATTAATAAGCTTAAAAATATAATAAAAATACAAAATAAAATTTTCAAACTATAATTTACCTCACTGGCATGAAAAGAAAATGGCCTTAATTTCAGATTAGAATGTTAGACTGCAGGTGGCTGCAGAGATTACACAAACTTGATAGCAGCTTAAAAGTTTTTTTTTTTGTTTTTTGGTTTTTTTTGTAGAGGTATAGGCTATCTCCATGGTTTGGCATTAAAAAGCAGGTAACAGGTTTAAAACACTGTAAATAAATTAAAGGTGACAGCTGTTCAACCTGGTTTTATAAACCTCCAAGAGTTGAAAAAACTTAGAGCTAAGGTAAAATAATGCATGGTGTTTGCCCATGCCTTTACCTCCAGCAGAGACAGGAGGATCACTATAGAGTTATTTGTCTTATAAATTCTAGAGTTACAAGAAACAGGGTGGTGATGGTGCACACCCTTAGTCACATCATTGGGGAAGAATACACCCTTAATCCCAACACACTAGAGACAGAAACAGGCAGATCTCAGAGCTCAAGGCCACCTGATACAAAACAAGCTCTAAACAGAGAAAAACTTTGATCCAGGAGTGCAGTAGCACATCTTTAATCCCATCAGTTGGAAACCACATGTTTTGATCCCAAAATTTAGAATGCAGAGACAGGCACATAGGATTTGGAAAGATTTAAGTTTAAAAGCTACTTACAAAAGGCAGACTGCAATTCAAACAAATTGTCCTTTGAGATCTCAAAATATATACACTAAAGGTTTGTTTAGCTCCAAAATATCAAAATAATTTCTTCTTTAATCTGGATTGAAAGGTAATACTTTATATATTATCAAAAAAACCAAATTTGCTCCAGGAAAAATATTACCTGACCCCCCCAAAAAAAGGTAATTGTCCCAGAGTTAGGATTAGGGCAGGGCTCTGTTCTTATCTTTCCAGGAGATTTAAAGCATCCATTCAAGGAATCCAGGGACAACTGGACAATGGAAACCTCAGCAGAAAACAGATCAGACACCAAAGAAGACGAGTGGCCCAGATGATCCAGCCTTGCAGACTTCTTCAATAGCAGTTTCCTCAAAAGTCTATAACCACAACAACTCAAAATCGCTAAGATCGTTCAGCTCCACAGACTACTCCAGCCAGATCTTCAGTAAAGTTCTGAAGATCAGCTTCTGTCTATGAACTTCGTAGGACATCTAAATAGCTGAGCACAAAGGGACTGAACATCAAATGATTCTGTTAACATTTTTAACCATTTCTTCATTCTTATTTGGGCCCCAAACAGGTTTACTATGTCCCAAATCAGCAGGAAGTCATTTTAAGAGAACAACGTCCCATCCCCAGAAGGTGGGGAGGGTGTTCTTCCCCTTTGGTTATTTGATAGATAATAGAAAATTTTGTTATTTAGGGGAAAAGACTACAAGCTGTTAAATGGTCTTGTTAAATGGGTTTTGGAGGTTAGACCCAGGGACTTCTCTCTTTCGCTTTTCTGTATCCTCCTTTCTCTCCTATATAGGAGTGAACATACTTGAGAAAAATGGGACATAGACATAGTATAGGAAAGAACAAGAAAAAAGGACAGATTATTGAATATAGCTTTATACCTTTGTATACTGATACAAAATTAATATTATATTTGGCTAAATTGGTATTGATCATTGTATATTAATGCAAATTTAAGATTGTATAGGGCTACATCAGTATTGATCTTTGTATATTGATACAAAATTAAGATTATATTTGGCCACAATGGTATTGACCCTAGTATATTAATGTAAAATTAAGATTGTATTGGGCTACATCGGTACTGATCTTTGTATATTGATACAAAATTAAGATTATATTTGGCCACATTGGTATTGATCTTTGTATATTGATACAAAATTAAGGGTAACGCTTCTTAAAGGTATTGTTTGCAGTAATACTTAAAAATGAAATGTCAAGTTTTGACCTCTCGCTACCAACCGATATAAACTGTTTAGGATAATTAAGAAACGGAAACTAATAGTCATGAAAACATGTCATTTTGTTAGTTACTATGACAGTCTATCACAGTTATTTTCTAAGCTACTCAGAAATCAAGTTGCTAAGAGACAAGCAATATTTGCTTGTCTAAATATAAGAGATAGATAGGGCATCTTCAAAAACCTCAAGAGATCTGCAGAATATGGCATTCAAAGATGTTTTCTTAACTTAAGATTTTTTGATATCGAGACATGTCAGCTCCTGACAGCACCCCCTATATTACTCCAAGTAGAAGATGAGCATCGAAGAATCTCCAGTGGGAGATGATTAAATTGGTGGTAAGCCATTCTCTTGGCAAGAAAAACCACTTGCTTCAACTGTAGACAGACTTCTGTCCAAAAAGGACAAAACTTGGAAGCAGGTAAGTCGACAGCCTAGCTCTGCCAAGACAGGGTAGGTAAGTCCTTCATAATTCCTGCTCTACAACCAATGTCTGTCAGAGAAATGGGGCCAAATGGCTGAAGATTGATGCTGTAATGTATGGAGAGAAAAT
>CAJQZJ010034901.1:0-34116 GCA_907164525.1 Lophiomys imhausi | reverse complement strand
CAAGTCAGTCAATGTAGCCTAGCTAGGCGAAAGTTATCTGACTGTAAGCAATAGATAGAGTAGGTCTCAGGGATAGCCCCTCTCCAATTACTAGAGGGCTCACATAAAGAACAAACTGTCCCTCATCTCTGGGTGCAGGAGGCCTGGGTTCAGTCCATGCTTACCTCTTTGGCTGATGGTTCAATCTTTGTGAGCCCTCATAGGCCTGGGTTAGTTGCCTCTGTTGGTCTTCTGTAGTTCTTGTTCCCTTCTGGTGCATCTATCCTTCCTCCAACTCTTCTATAAAACTCCCAGGTCTCTGTCTAATGATTGGCTGTGGGTCTCAGCACCTATTTTGATCCTTTAATGAGTGAGCCTCTAAGAGGACAGTCATACTGTGCTCCTGTCTGCAAGCATAGCAGAACATCATTAATAGTATCAGGGGTTGGCTCTCTCCCATAAGTTGGGTCTCGAGTTGGGCCAGTCATTAGATAGTCATTCCCTCAATCTCTGCTCCATTTTGCATATCTTGTAGGTAGGGTAGATTTTGGGTCAAGGATTTTGTTGAGGACATTGCTGCTCCCCTCCCTCCACTGGCAGTCCTGCTTGGCTTTAGGAGATGGCCACTTCAGTCTCCATATCTCTCACTGCTAGGATTCTCAGCAAGAGTCACCCGTATATCCTCATAGGAGCCTTCCCTGTCACGTGTCTCCAATTTGTACCAGAGATCCCACTCCCATCAGTTTCCTTTCTCTCTCCCAGTCCTACCACTTCCCATCACTGCTTTCACCCACCTCATACCCACCCCTCTCCCACCCAGTTCCCTCTTTTCATCAAATTTCTAATGTCTATATTTTTCCCCTTCTGAATGATATTCAAACATTCTATCTTGGGCCCTCCATTTTACTTAGCTTCTTTGGGTCAGTGGATTGCAGTATGGTTAGCCTGTACTGTATGGCTATTATCATGAAGGGGTGTTGGATTATGTTAAAGTCTTTTACAGCATCTAATAAGATGATCGTGTGATTTCTTTTTCTTTCAGTTTGTTTATATTGTGGATTGCATTGATGGATTTTTGTATGTTGAAACATCAAGTCTACCTTACCGTGGTAGATGATGTTTTATACGTATTCTTGGATTTGGCTTGTGAGAGTCTTTTTTTGAGTATTTTTGCATCAATGTTCATGTGGAATATGGGTCTGAAATTCTCTTTCTAGTTTGAGTCTTTTTGTGGTTTAGGAATCAGGGTGACTGTAGCTACCTAGAATGTGTTTGGTAATGTTCCTCTTGTTTCTATTTTGTGAAATAGTTTGAGGAATATTGGCATTAGCTCTTCAAAGTTCTGGTAGAATTCCTTGCTAAAGCCATCTGGCCATGGACTTTTTTGAGTTGAGAGACTTCTGATGACTGTTTCTATTTCCTTAGGGGTTGTAGGACTATTTTGATTGTTAACCTGATCTTTATTTAACTTGATAAATGGTATCCATCAAGAAAAATGTCCATTTCATTTAAATTTCCCAGTTTTGTGGAATATACCCTTTTGAAATAAGTCCTAATGATTCCTTAGATTTCATCTGTGTATGTTGTTATGTGTCCCCCTCCCCCTTTTCATTTCTGATTTGTGAATCTGGATACTCTTTCCCTGACTTTTATTTAGTTTGGCTAAGGGTTTGTCTATTCTGTTAATTTTCTCAAAAAAAAAACAGCTTTTAGTTTCATTGGTTGTTTGTATTGTTCTCTTGATTTCTAAATTATTGATTGCAGCCCTGAGTTTTATTATTTCCTGCTATCTATTCCTCTTTGGTATGTTTGCTTCTTTTTGTTCTAGAGCTTTCAGATAGGGTCTTAATTTGTTACTACAAGATCTTTCCAATTACTTTATGAAGACACTTAGTCCTATGAACTTTCCTCTTAGCATTGCTTTCATTGTGTCCAATAGCTTTTGGGTATGATGTGGCTTCGTTTTCTTTAAGTTCTAGGAAGTTTTTATTTTTTTCTTTATTTCTTCCCTCGCTTAGTGGTCACTGAGTAGATAGTTACTCAGATTCCATGAGTTTATAAGCTTTCTGTTGTTTCTCTTGTTGAAGTCCAGCTTTATTCCACAGTAGTATGATAAGATATAATGTGTTATTTCAATCTTCTTGAATTTATTGAAGCTTGCTTTGTAACCAACTATATTTTGGAGAAGTTTCTGTAAGGTGATGAGAAGAAGATATATTCTTTTTTTGTTTGGGTGAAATGTTCTGTAGATGTCTGTTATGTACATTTGATTCATAATAATAGCTAATTTGATTGTTTCTCTGTTTAGTTTCTGTCTCGTTGAACTGTCCATACATGAGAGTGGGGTGTTGAAGTCTCCCACTATTGATGTGTGAGGTTTGATGTGTGATTTAGGCTTTAGTAGTGTTTCTTTAACAAATGTAGTTGTCCTTGCATTTGCAGTAATAATGTTCAGAACTGAGATGTTTTCTTGGTGAATTTTTCATTTGATATGTATGAAGGGTCCTTCCCTTCACCTTTGATAAATTTTGGTTGAAAGTCTATTTTATTAGATATTAGAATGGCTACTCCTGCTTGTTTCTTGAGTCTGTTTGCCTGGAAAACTTTTTCCAGTCCTTTACTCTGATGTAAAGTTTACCTTATTTGCTGAGGTGTGTTTCTTGTATGCATCAGATTGATGGATCATGCTTTCCCATCTACTCTGTTAGTCTGTGTCTTTTTAATGGGGAATTGAGTCCATTCTTGTTGAGAGATGTTTACTAGTGATTGCTTATTCCTGTTATTTTGATGTTAATGGTGGTAGTGTGCTTGTGTATGCTTCCCTTCTTTTGTTTTTGCTCTTGTGGAATTATTTATTTCCTGGTTTTTTTTTTTTTGCTGGCTGTAATTACCCTGCTAGTATTGGACTTTTTCCTCTAGTATCCTCTGTAGGGCTTGGTTATTGGACAGATATTGTTTAAATTTGGTTTGATCATGGAATATCTTGTTTTTTCAATCTATGGCAATTGATAGTTTTGCCAGGTATAAAATTCTGGGCTGACTTATGTGATCTTTTAGAGACTGCATCACATCCATCCAGGTCCTTCTGGCTTTTAAAGTCTCTGTGGATAAGTCTGGTGTAATTCTAATATCTCTGTCTTTATATGTTACTAGGCCCTATCCCTTGAAGTTTTAATATTCTGTCTGTGTTCTGTATATTTAATATTTTGATTATTATGTGGTGGGTGTATTTTTTATTTTGGTCCAATCTATTTGGTTTTCTGTAAGCTTCTTCAACATTTATAGGCATCTCTTTCTTTAGATTGGAGAAGTTTTCTTCTATGATCTTATTTAAATATTTTCTGGGCCTTTGAGTTGGGAATCTTCTCCTTCTTCTACTCCTATTATTTTTAGGTTTGGATTTTATGGTGTCCCAGATTTCCTCAATGATTTGTGTCAGGAAATTTTTAGATTTAACATTTTCTTTGACCAATATATCAATGTTTTCAATTGTATCTTCAAGGCCTGAGATTGTCTCTTCCATCTCTTGTATTCCATAGATCCTGTTCTCTTTCCCAGGTTTTCCATTTTCAAGATTGCCTCAGTTTGTGTTTTCTTCATTCCTTCTATTTCCATTTTCAGATCTTGGGAATTCTTCTCCTGTTTGTCTTACTTGTATTTCTTAAAGAGATTTATTAATTTTCTTCATATGTTTAATTTTATTTTCTCTGAGGGATTTATTGATTTCCTCTTTTAAGTCCTCTGTCATCTTCAAAACATCAGATTTAAGGTTTTTTTCTTGCACTTCAGGTGTGCTAGGGTATCCAGGGTTTGATGTAGTAGGATATCTTGGTTCTAGTGGTACCATATGTCTCTGGATTTTTTTGATTGTGTTCCTATGCTGTCCATTAGCCATTTGATTGTCCCTAGTATTGGTAGGCCTAGTGGTCACTGATAGTAGTAGGCCTCTGGGATTGCATGTAGAGCTGGAAGGCTGGATGGAAGTAGGCCTCTGATTTTCCTGAGTGGCAGCCAGCCTCTGGGAATACAGGGAGAACTCACAGTCTCTGATGTTTTTCAGTCTCTGATGGGTTCTGGTGTCAGTTGGCTTCTACTGGTCCCTGATGGCCACTTGTGTCTGTGGTTGCAGGCAGAGATGGCGTCTGGGAGAGAGGCAGCTGGTGATCTTAGATGGCTGCCTGTGTCTGGTTGTTCCTGATGACCACCTGGGTATGGGTTTGCTGGCAACTGGGAGATGGATTGATGAGGGCCCTGGGGAAGATCACACTGTTGTAATATTTGCCTGCATGATCCAGCAGGCAAGAAAGTGAGAAGGTTGCTTCACCTTGTGATCCACATGGCCACCTGAGCCTAGGGTTGCAGGTGGAGATGGCACATGGGAGATGGGGCATGGAGGGGAGGGGAAGGGGCACTCTGCACTGCCACCCATATACTCAGTTACAAAGCAAGCTTCAACAGGTACAAGAAAATTGAAATAACCCCTTGTATTTTATCTGGCCATCATAGATTAAAGTTAGAATTCAACAACAGCATGTATCTTTGCTGGTGAGGTACATTTCTTGTATGCAGCAAAATGATGGGTCTTGTTTACCGATCTGCTCTGTAAGCCTGTGTCTTTTTATTGGTGAGTTGAATCCATTGATGTTGAGAGATATTAATGACCCTAGTTTGCCATTTTTTCCTATTTTGATGTAGGTGGTGGTAGTGCCTATGTGTGTTTCTTTTGGTAGAGTTGGTTGTTTCCTATGTTTTCTTGGGTGTACATATCTTCTCTGGGTTGGAATTTTCCTTCTAGGATTTTCTGTGTATATATTGTTTGAATTTGGTTTTGTCATAAAATATCTTGTTTTCTCCTTCTGTGGCAATTGAAAGTTCGTGAGTACAGTAAACTAGGCTACCACCTATATCTGTATTTTTACCCCTAGTAATGGATTATGTTCACATTATTTTACACAATTATAATAAATATGTTAGGAGAAGGAAGAAGAAAAAGTGTATTTATATAAGCCCTGGTATATGGACCATAATATTCACTTAGAAAATTAGCAAGTTGACATAAAAAAATGTAACACTTTACAGTGGAGATAATCCTTTCTCTCCAGGCTCTCTGGTATAACGTGTGTCACGGATCTCATCCTGTGTTTCATATTTTTCTCCCTGAAACTGACATGTCCAGAACCTTACAGCAGAGAAGTGGGCTCTTTCAGTTTGTGTCTGACAAGGCCCAAAATTACTGGGAAAATACTTGACAGGGCCGAAGCCCTTCTAGAATCCACAGCGACTGTGCTTAATATATATTACGTGTTTATCTATGTTTATATTACTTGAATCAGGGATTCTTTTTTAAAGACCAATAATGTGTCATTCTTTACACAAAGATCTTTAAGCTTGAACTTAAGCAGCTACTTAATTCCATTCTCGCTATCATTTCTTCTGCCACCTACTCATCCTGAGAAATTCTGTCTGCCAGATGTTCAAGTGTCTTAAATGCTTGTCGCTCAGTTAGAAATTTAGAACCTCTACTTTAAGACTAAATTTTTCTTATAAAACAGTGTTAGATGAAATATTAAAAAGTCTACACATTCATGAAAATTAAAAAAAAAAAACCTCTTCATTAATGACTACTGGGTCAGCTGAACTGGAATAGCTAGAAGAAAAAGAAGAAACAATCCCAAGAGGAGCAGATGACAGGAAATCTTCAAACTCCAGGCTGAAATCAACAATTTAGAAACCAAAAGAATGGACAAAACCAAGAGTTGGTTCTTTGAGAAAATAAACAAAATAGACAAACCCTTAGCCAAACTAACTAAAAGGCAGAGGGAAAATACCAAAATCAACAAAATTGAAATGAAAAGGAAGAAGTAATAACAGACATCAAGGAAATCCAAAGAATCCTTAGGTCATACTTCAGAAACCTGTATTCCACAAAATTTGCAAACCTAAGTAAATTGACAGCTTTCATGATAAATTTCACCTAACAAAGTTAAATCAAGATTAGGGTAACAAATTAAACAGTCCTGTAACACCTAAGGAAATAGAAGCAGTCATTAAAAGTCTCCCAACCAAAAAAAGCCCAGGGCCAAATGGTTGCAGCACAGAATTCTACCAGACCTTCAAAGAAGATCTAATACTAATACTCTTCAAACTCTTCCATAAAATAGAAACAGAAGGAATACTGCCAAAGTCATTCTACCAAGCCACAGTCACCCTGATTCCTAAACTACATAAAGACCCTACAAAGAAAGAGAAGTTCAGACTAATTTCCCTCACAAACATAGATGCTAAAATACTCAATAAAATAGTTGGAAACTGAATCCAAGAACACATCTAAACTATCATACACCATGATCAAGTAGACTTCATCCCAGTAATGCAGGGGTAGTTCAACATATGAAAATCAATTAATGTAAACCACCATATAAACAAGCTGAAAGGTAAAAAAAAAAAAAAAAAAAACACATGATAATTTCATTAGATGCTGGAAAAGCATTTGACAAAATCCAACACCCCTTCATGTTAAGTCTTGGACAAAACTGTCATACAAGGGCCATAACTGAAAATAATAAAAGCGATATACAGCAAGACTGTAGCCAACATCGAATTAAATGGAGAGAAACTTAAAGCATTTCCCCTAAAATCAGGAACAAGGCCAAGATGTCCACTCTTCCCGTATCTACTCAACATAGTCCTTGAAGTTCTAGCCAGAACAATAAGAAGATTAAAGGAGGTCAAGGTGATACAAACTGGAAAGGAAGAAGTCAAATTAACCCTATTTGCAGAGGATATGATAGTATATGTAAGTGACCCCACATTCCACCAGAGAACTGATAGACTCTTTCAGCAAAGTTGCTGGATACAAAATTCACCCAAAAATCTATAGCCCTTCTTTGCACAAAAGATAAATGAGCCAAAAAAGAAATTAGGGAAACAATACCCTTCACAATAGACACAAATAATATAAAATACCTGGGGGTAACTCTACCAAGCAAGGGAAAGACATGTATAACAAGAACTTCAAGTCCTTGAAGAAAGAAATTGAAGAGGATATCAGAAGATGGAAAGATCTCCCATGTTCATGGAGATGTAGGATCAACATAATAAAAATGGTCATCCTACCAAAAGCAATATAGAGATTCAATGCAATTCCCATCAAAATACAAACACAATTCCTTACAGATCTTGAAAGAGCAACTCCCAACTTCATATAGAAAAACAAAAAACCCAGAATAGCTAAATCAATCCTGTACAATAAGACATCTGGAGGCATCACCATCCCTGATTTCAAGCTATAATACAGAGCAATAGTGATAAAACAGCATGATACTGGTATAGAAACATAAAAGTTGATCAATGGAATTGAATTGAAGACCCAGATATAAACTGACACACCTATTGTCACTTAATCACAAAGAAACCAAAACCATACAAAGGAAAAAGGACAGCATCTTCAACAAATGGTTCTCTATGTCGATTTCAACATGTAAAAGAATGCAAAGAGAGTCATATTTACATCTTACATAAAAGTTAATTCCAAGTGGATCAAAGACCTTAACATAAATCCGGGCACACTACATCTAATAAAAGAGAAAGTGGGGAAAAGCCTCAAAATCATTGGCACAGGTGATAACTTCATGAACAGAACACCAATAGCTCAGACTCTAAGACCAACAATCAATAAATGGGACATCATGAAACTGAAAAGGTTTTGTAAGGCAAAGAACACTGTCATTAGAACAAAATGGCAGCCTATAGATTGGGAAAAGATCTTCACCAACCCCACATCTGACAGAGGGCTAATACCCAGAATTTATAAAGAACTCAAGAAAATAAACACCAACAAACTAAATAACCCAATAAAAAATGGGTGTACAGAACTAAACCAAGAATTCACAAAAGAGTAATCTAATATGGCCAAGAGACACTTGAAGAAATGCTCAACATCCTTAATCATCAGACAAGTGCAACTCAATACGACTCTGGACTTCCATCTCACTCCTGTCAGAATGCCTGAGATCAAAAAACTCAAAAGACAGCATATGATGGTGAAGTTGCTGAGAAAGGGGAACACTCGTCCATTGCTAATGGGATGCAAACTTGTACAACCACTATGAAAATCTGTTGGAGTAGTGTTAAGGATTCTAAATGTTAATTGGCCCTGTTTGCTGTCTTTTACTTATATTGATTCTGATTGGTTAAATAAAATGCTGAGGCCTGAGATTGGGCAAAGACAGAGAAAGGTGGGACTTCCTGAGATGAGAAGAGGAAGCCTGTGCTTTAGACAGAGGATTCGAGCATTCCAGTCAGGAGCAGCAGGAAGGAGGCACATACCATCTGTTAGAAAAAAGAACCTCATTCCACGTGGCCAAGAACATTGGCATATCGTGGAGAATGGCAGTCCAAGGGGACGTATGTATATATGGGGTCATATTTGGGTAATAGAATTATGAGCTAGCTCAGATGGAGTAGGACTGCACAACTCAGGCCAAGGCTTGTTAAAATCCACATGTTATCTGTGTACTAATTTATAACATCTGGATAAAGATTAACAACTGTCAAACCAATTAAATATAACCTAAATACTGGTTAAACAATTTAACTAATTATTTCTACAAATGACACCCAACATAATTTAATTTTTTTCAATAGAAATCAATCTGGTGATATCTTAGAAAACTTGGAATAACTCTACCTCAAGCCCCAGGTATACCACTCCTGGACATATATCCCAAAGATTCCTCACCAGTCCACAATTTCATCTCCTCAAATATGTTCATCGAAGCTTCATTTGTAATAGCTAGAAACTGGAAACTATCCAGATGTCTTTCAGCCAAAGAATGGATAAAAACCTGTGGTACATTTACACAATGGAATACTACTGAGCTATCAGAAATAAGGAAATCAGGGCTGGAGAGATGGCTCAGCCGTTAAAGGCTAGGCTCACAACCAAAAATATAAGAAATAAGGAAATCATGCAATCTAGAAAAGCTCATCCTGAGTGAGGTAACCCAGACCCAGAAAGATGCACATGGCATATATTCACTTATAGCTGGATTTTAGCCATATAGTACAGGATAACCATCCTACAATCAATAAATCCAAAAGAACAGAAACATTGACTTGGTTAACTGTCAGTGGGACACTCCAGTCTAGTGGAACTGTCATGTATCCCCCCTGTGCAAGAGGAAGCTTTTAAACCTCATGTGACTGACGAACTGAGGGGGGCTGATACATGAAGGCAACCCACATTGAAGGGATGGGATGGGTGGCAGAGGAGATACAGAGTGAGAGGGTGGGAATGGGAGAGGGTGAAGGGGGGCAGTAATGGAGACATAACTTGAAGTAATAAATAAATGTTAAAAAAGTTAAAACTGCTTTAAATGATAAATCAAAAGAGCCTCAGGTTGTGTTGTATTTTATTAGTTTATGGTATGAAAGATGAGTAATCACTGAAGT
Organism: Lophiomys imhausi; assembly: GCA_907164525.1. NCBI lineage: Eukaryota > Metazoa > Chordata > Mammalia > Rodentia > Muridae > Lophiomys > Lophiomys imhausi. The sequence continues at coordinate 24,684 of CAJQZJ010034901.1, read as the reverse complement.
TGAAATTTACATAGTAACTAAATAATATCTGTAGCAGCATATTGTAAAAAGCTATAATAGAATTGTATTTAAGTTCTCATTATTCAATGTATTGCTTTCTAGATAATAAAATTACAAAAAAATTCTATAAGACTTGCAACAAGACCATAAAAATATACACAATAAATTATGTAAAATTGGATTTGTATAGCTAAGGATTTCCACTGTTGATTTTAATGTAAATTAGAATGTCTACTACAGAATAGTATTAAATTCTTCAAAAAAACAAATGTAAGTCTGTTTTTGGATTTAATAACCCCATAAGTAGGTAGATCTTAAAAGTAAATCAATATGTATCCAGTGTTCATGTAGCCTTATGCACAAGGCCTAAGGTATAGAATTAACTTAAGTGTTTGGAATCAGAATAATAGATATGATTCATATTCATAATAGAATATCAAGTTATATAAAGTTTGACATCTCACTGAGTAAACTTGTTAACTGAAGTAATTCAAGATCAGAAAGCCAGATTATTTATGATTTTCTATGGAGAATATAAGAAGCTTAAGTCATGAGAACAATAGAGGGTATATTGGTATATTGGCCAATGATAGAATAACTCACTTAGAAGAAAAAGAGCAAGAGATTGTGTAGTAATGTGAATCCAGTTAATTACAACATGTTGTATAATTGCTTAATACAAGTGGTATCACCACAAAAATTGATGAGTGCATGAGGTTATGAATACAGTAATTAATTAGCCATTCTAAAATTTAATTAAATATTGAAATAACACCTTTAGATGATAATATGTAAAAGTGTCTCTTATCAAAAACACAAAATAAATTTATGATTTTCAATCTGTATATTTATATATTTCTAGTTTGTATACATAATATTTCATACAGCAGGGTCTATATGGATATTTAGTTCAATAACTATCATTTCTTATTCAAAATTCCACAAAATAAATCCTCATAAACTTAATTCAGGAATTTGGATCTTATTTTCTCTAAGTAGCTATCTCATCCAAAGTTTGACAATGAATGCTAATATGACATCCAAATTCTTTTCAAAGATATCTTTTCTGCTACAGGTAGTTTTTGCGATAATATTCTGTCTCATAGAAAGAAATAAAATAAGTTACACTTACATAACACCTTTCCCCCAGAGAGCATAAAAATTTCCACAATTATTTTCCATTTCCACAATTTTTTACTTTGAAAAATAGCAGCAGCCTGAATATTTTTCTTCCAGTATAATCATTACTTTTCTCTGGCCTCTTATCTGACTTACTTATCATCACTTTGACCATTTTGTTCCTTTTTTTTTACCACCTATGCTTTCTGACATTTTATAGCATGCTGTATTAATTCTCTTCCTTTTAATATCTTTCCTCAGCCACATTATGTTCCATTCTCCTGTGTGCTACTGGTTGCTAGAAATAACTTATTATTTGCAGATGTGACCCACTTATTCTGAAACTTCTATTAAAACTGGGAAAGAACAATTATAAATATAATTTCTAGACCATTGTACAGAGTTAGTCTTCTTTTTTTAGTCTTGGTTTTCCCACACATGTCATGACAGTGCAAGTTTTTTAATACAAGTAATTTTAAAAATTAATATTTGTTACATCAAAGTTTGGCTACAAATGCAATGTATCATAACAGTCACACTGCTAAAGATAAAACACTTAATACCTGTGTGTATTTATCAAAGTTGTGTATTGCATGTGCTCAAATTAGAAAAACTCAAGACCCGTACCTCTAATTTTCCACAAAAGAACCAGAAAATACTTTAAAGTACAAATATATCAAAAAGACACTGTATATAAATCAGAGAATCTGTGAACATCAAAATGAATAATAATAACTGCAGATTATAATTAAAGAAAATAAAAATCAATGAAATGTAATAGGTATCAAATTGATAATTTTTAATTAGCTCACATATAAACTATCATACTTACTACTTCATTTGATTGTTTTCCAGTCATACCTTGAGTTAGGCATATTTCTGTTACACATATGAAAAACAAAAACAGAATCAAAGTATTTAAACTGCCTAACAGTATATCTCCAATACTAGGAAATTAAGAATTTTCATATTATTTGAAATGATTACATGGTGAGAATCTGAAACAAAATCATAAGGTATAACATATATTCCCAATGTCCAGTCCATACATATTTCACAACTGATATTAGTATTCTATTATCTCTCTATCTCACTAAGTTTAAAGTTCTATACCTAACTCAGTTTCTATCCTAACTTGCATTACCAACTTAAAAACATCTTTTTAGATCAAGAACATCCTTTTAATTCCTAAACAACTTAAAATTTAACTGTGAAACTATAACTATCTAGTGTTCAACCACATCAGAGATCTGAGAAGGGTAAATATATCTGAATAAATAGGAAGTGCAAAGCCAGCAGCTTCCAAAACTAAGAAATGAAAAACAACTGACTGGAAAGTTCCCAAATTCTCTCAAAACATTGAAGCATTTATCTTCAGCCTTTTGGCCAAATTTCTCTGACAGATATTAACTGTAAAGCAAGAATCATGAAGGACTTGCTGACCCTGTCTTGGACGAGCTAGGCTGTTGGCTTACGTGCTTCAAAGTTTTGTCCTTTTCAGACAGCATTCTATCTACAGTTGAAGCAAAAAATTTCTTTTGCCCAGTGACAGACTTGTCACTAATGAAGCCATCTCCAAATGGAGATTGTTTGATGCTCATCTTCTACTTGAAGTAGAATGGGGGGAGCTGTCAGGAACTGACTTGTCTCAATATCAAAAAATCTTAAGAAAACATCTTTGAATGCCATAGTCTACAGATCTCTTTTTTTAAACAATTTTTTAATTATTTTATTTTAATCGGTCTCCATGTATATTTGTGTGAGGGTATCAGATAACTTGGTACAGGAATTACAGGCAATTGTGAGGTGCCATGTGAATGCTGGGATTTGAACCCAGGTCCTTTGCAAGAACAGCCAGTGCTTTTAGCTGCTGAGCCATCTCACCAGCCCCACAGTCTACAGATCTCTTGAGGTTTTTGAAGACTATCTGTCTATCTCTGTATATTTGAATAAGCAAATGATGCTTGTCTCTTAGCAAATTGATTTCTGATTAACTTAGAAAATAAACGTGATAGACTGTCCTAGTACCTAACAAAATGACATGCTTGAATGACTATTAATTTAAATTTCTTAATTATCCAAAACCATTTATGACAGTTGCTATCAAAAGGTCAAAACTTCACACTGCATTTTGAAGCATTACATAGGTACAATACCTTAAAAAGTGTTAACCTTAATTTTGTATCAACATGCAAAGATCAATACCCATATAGCCAAATATAATCTTAATTTTGTATCAATACACAAAGATATAAGAGCATATTCAATAATCTATCCCTTTTTCTCTATCATTCCTATATCATGTCTATATCCCCCCTTTTTTTCTTTTCAAGTCTTTTCCCCCCTACATAGGACAGAAATAAGAATGCAGAAAGGAAAAAGGGAGAAATACCTTGGTCTAATCTGCTAAATCTTGTTTCACAAGATCATTTAACAAACTTGTAACCAATCTCCTGATACATGGTAAAACATTTTCTTCTCAAATTGGACCCAGGTAGAATAATTTCTGCAGCATTACAATTTCCACACGAAGGTCTTTTTTATTGAAAATATTTCTCTAGGAACATGAATCTGTGAGTATTTAATCCTATGTACAACTTCTCATGCAACCAATCACTTAATATGAATGGGAAATGACACATTGTTGTTCCAGGCATTCATATTGCTCAATATCTATTGCAGTCAATAAAACAATCCCAAGAAATTATGAATACTCCATTGTAGATAGCATGTTTTGAAGTAAATACCACATCCTTTTGTTTTCATTAATTTATTTAGTCGTTAGTCTTGGCATTTGTTGGGAAATTATGCTTCTAAGGTCAATGTCTGCCATTATGAGAAAACCGTTGAGCCCAGCACAAAATGACAGACTTCCTTTGTCAACAGGGTCTCCCCTTCTCTACCTGAGGGATCCTGGACTGCTGGAGCCCACACCTTCTATCTGAGAATAGTCATATAACCCAGTAGGAAATTACAGGTCCAACCCTTTCTCCCAATAAGACACCAGGTCAGTAAGTACCTGGAATTCCTGGAAATGACCTTTGCACATGCCTCCAACTGTACCTGGAATTCTTCCCCCACCCCCACTGCCCATAGGATAATTAGGTACTATGTATAACCTGTTAAGATAGGACTGTGCTGTTACATATAAACGAAGCTTCGCTGGCACATCTAGCCCTTTCTAATCAAATGCATTCACACCCCAAAACTGTTTTAAGATTTACAATATCCCTGTTCACAAAATAAACTTTCTTTCACTCCATTCCTCCACCATGATCTTCTGAGAATCATTGTTTATTTTCTGCTTGGAAAGGAAGTGCCTTCTCTTTCCCAAAAAATTTATTGCTGGGTCTGCCTGCCTATGACAGAGGCTCCTGCTCCCTGGAACCCGTGTCTCCATGCATTGTGGATAGCGTGACTCCCACAGCCAGTCACTGCTGCCAATCACCCAAGTAGTCAACTTCGACGCAGTAGGCTTTTTCATGAAGCATCCACTAGATTCACTGAGCCAATTTGGACTCCTGAACTCACTTAGCTCTGTACGGGAACTCTGATTTCCTTGAAGCTGCCAGCCTGGCATCAGCAGCTTAGCTAAAGTGCTGTGACCTTTTGCTATGCTGCAGAGAAGACGGTTTATCTCTCCTGCATGCTTATATAAAAGATGTAACATTTTACAGTGGAGATAATCCTTTCTCTCCAGGCTCTCTGGTATAACGTGTGTCACGGATCTCATCCTGTGTTTCATATTTTTCTCCCTGAAACTGACATGTCCAGAACCTTACAGCAGAGAAGTGGGCTCTTTCAGTTTGGTGTCTGACAAGGCCCAAAATTACAGGGAAAATACTTGACAGGGCTGAAGCCCTTCTAGAATCCACAGATCGACTGTGCTTAATATATATTACGTGTTTATCTATGTTTATATTACTTGAATCAGGGATTCTTTTTTAAAGACCAATAATGTGTCATTCTTTACACAAAGATCTTTAAGCTTGAACTTAAGCAGCTACTTAATTCCATTCTCGCTATCATTTCTTCTGCCATCTACATATCCTGAGAAATTCTGTCTGCCAGATGTTCAAGTGTCTTAAATGCTTTTTCGCTCAGTTAGAAATTTAGAACCTCTACTTTAAGACTAAATTTTTCTTATAAAAACAAAGTTAGATCAAATATATTTTGTAGTGAATATCACCGTCCCAAATTCTATATCCCATTGAATTACTTCTGGTCCATGGAAGTTTAAATTTCATTCCATTAAGCAGTTTGCTCAAAAACAAACAATCAAAAAGCTGGAAATGTACTACAGGATTCCTTTAGCATGTTTTACACATCCATTTATGTGCATTTTGTACAATATCCCCCCTAGTCAAATTTTGTTAGAATGGTGATTCTTCTTATGAAGTCAAAGCAAAGAAATGTATGTTTGTGTCTTACAATAGATTTAGGAAGTGTTTATATAAGTTTCCTTATACCTAGACAATGAAGTATTTTTCTCTAGATACCAGGTCTCTCAATTTAATGGAATCATCATCAAAATTAATTTGAAATGCATATTAAATATGGATAAAGTCTAACTTTCCCCCCAAAATCTTAAGAGTACCAGGGCACAAAGTATAATTTTAAATAGTTTTCAAGTTACTATATGACACAGCCAACCTTGTTTTGATTATGTATCCAATGAAAATATCACTACTTTTCTCCATCTTTTAAAGATACCTATGTTCATAAGTTACTTTCAGCACTATTACTAACAGCCCAAATAGAGAAGCAACTTAAGTACTTGTCAATGGGTAGATGAATATTGTATCTTCAAATGGCAAAATACTACTGAATCTTAACAGTAGAAAGCCCTATTATTTACTACAGTATGAAAGTGCATATGTAGGAGGAACAAGGTCTGCTATTGAGCAGAAACAACGCCTACTGTTAAATAGTTCATGTGTGGATGGGCTTCCTTATGCAGCTGACCTGAGAGACCTGCCCAGTAATGCCTGGCCTGAGACCTGCCTAGAGATTGATGATGCCACACTGGGTAGTGAATGAGGAAGGGCAGCAGCAGCCTGAAGTTCAGGAGCCAATGGGACTCTTGGTGGAGGTTATAAAGGGAACCCCCTCCTTTTGAAATAAATGAGGCTGCTTTTGCCACTTATCAGACTCCCAGAATCTGGGTCATTGATTCCATGCCAGCTGATTGCTGCCCCCAAGAGTTCTGGCCATGGGCACCTGCAACATACATAAATGGGATTGCTCTCATTTAAATAAGTCTTACATACAAAATATTATATGGTACAACTTATATGTCAGGTATGTTGCCAATTAATTTAAATACATAGAGATGCAGAATAAAACATCAGTTACCAGAGATATGTGGAGCTGGGCATTAGAATGAATTGAGGGATTTAAATCAGTAGATACAAAACAGCAGACATGTTGATAGAGTAACATTACTACAGAGCGTATGTATTATTTCTAGAGGCAAACAAAATGAACTGGATTAAAGTTACTTGTTAAATAAGCAGATTTTAGTTATTATTTTTTATAATCAATAACTATATGATAAGACTCTTCAACCAATATATTCATTATTGCAATCATTTTATTATTTACATGTATTCTATAGCATCATCTATTATATATTATATATGAAAATTTGTATTTAATTAAAAGCTAACTTGTCTCATACAACATCCCTTAAGCTGTTAATTTTTCCAATGTCACATGATTTAGCATCAGTATCTACACATTTCAACTTAAATATTTTTAATTCTACAATGGTATGGCCCATGGTTTTACTGTATTAGAACTCTCAAGCTACTCTGAAAATGTTCTTATTAGTATATGCAGAACTGTACAGTGTTCACAATAAGATCTTAAATTATGAAAAAGTCCATAAAAATCACCTGAAAAATTTTAAGTTTGGCTCTTAGAAGTCAAGATCTTGGTCTGATACAACCATATAATTAAGTGAAACAATGTTCTTTTAGTCCCTAGAATTATTTGGAACTTTTATAATCAATTTAGAATTTCAGTATTCTATATTATGAATAGACAACAGCATGGCTGAATACACAAAAGTAAAATAATTATTTTGTAATATGGCACAAAGTATTCCAGATATCCAGTATGTAATATATATATATATATATATATATATATATATATATATATATATATATATATGGCTAAGCTGTCTAACCTGTATTTAGATTATTGTTAATTTGTTCCGCAGCATTTAATCCTTATTCCGCCATTATAAATGAGTACATAGAGACCGCATGGATTTTAACAAGCCTTGGCCTGAACTGTGCAATCCTAGCCCATCTAAGCTAGATCTTAATTCTATTACCCAAATATGACCCCATATATACATACGTCCCCTTGGACTGCCATTCTCCACCATATGCCGACGTTTCTGGCCATGTGGAATGAGGTTCTTTTCTCTAACCCATGGTGTGTGCCTCCTTCCTGCTGCTCCTGGCTGGAATGTTTTCTTCCTCCAGCTGCTGGCTGGCTGCTTTGATCCTCTCTCTAAAGTACAGGCTTCCTGTTCTAATCCCAGGAAGTCCCACCTTTCTCTGTCTTTGCCCAATCTCATTTAACCAATCAGAGTCAATATAACAGACAGCAAACAGGACCAATTAATTAACATTTAGAATGCTTAATACTACACCATCACCAGTACACTATTAAAATATAATACCTAAGAATAATATAAATAGATTAAAAAAAGAAACCCAAATGAAATGCCCAGAAAATATTTTCAACCAAATCATAGAATAAAATTTTCCTAACTTAAAAAAGATGCCTATATGGGCACAGGAAACATACAGGAAAGCAAATAAATTAAACTAGAAAAGAAAGTCCACTTGGCACAACATAATCAAAATATTAAATATAACAAACAAGCAAAGAATAGAAAAACTTCAAGGGGAAAACATCAAATAACTTACAAAGGCAAACTTATAGATTTATACTTGATTTCTCAATGAAGAGTCTAAAAGCCAGAAGAAACTGGAAAGATGCCCAGCAGACTCTAAGAGAGTACAGATGCAGCCTAGACTACTATAACCAGCAAAATTTACAATCAGCACAGATTAATAAAATAAGATATTCTGTGATAAAACCAAATTTAAACAGTTATTTACAAGTATAGTCTTACAGAATGTGATAGAAGGAAAAGACAAACCTGATGAAGTTAACTAAAACCAAGAAAACACAAGGAATAAATAATCTCAGAAAATCAAAATCAAAGGAAAGGAACACATGTGTGCACGTACACACACACACACACACACACACACACAAACACACACACACAGAAACAAACATACAAACACCATCATGAACACCACCACCAAAAGCAATAACAGGAATAACAATCACTGGTTATATATATCAATGGTAATGGTCTTAAATTCTCAAATTAAAAGAATGGATGTTAAAAAGAGGACTCATCTTTCTGCCTCATCCAAGAAATATACCTCAACATCAAGGATAGACATTACTTCAGTACAAAGGGTTGAAAGAAAGGTATTCCAAGCAAAGGGACCTAAGAAACAAGCTGGTGTAGACATTTTAATATGTAATGAAATAAAATTTAAACCAAAACTAGTCAGAAGAGATAGAGAATGAAACTATATATTCATCAAACAAAAAATACAAAAAGATGGCATTCTAATTCTTAACATATATTCCCTAAACACAAGGGGAACAAATTTTATAAAAGAAACACTACTATAACTTAAATCAGTATTGACCTGCACACACTGATAGTACAAGAATTTAATACCCACAGTCACCAATAGATAGGTCATCCATAAAATATAAAACAAAGAAATGCTAGAAAGCATTATCAACCAAATGACATACCAGATATTTTCACAATATTTCACCCAGATAAAAGAGTATTCCATCTTTTAGCATTTCATGGAACTTTCTCCAAAACTGACCACACAATACTCATACACAAAACAGTTTCAAGAGAAACAATAAAATTGAAATAATTTCCTGTATCCTATAAGATCAGAATTGATTAAGTCTGGGTATTAATAAAAAAGAAACAGGAGAAATCTTATAAAATTATGGAAACTGAACAACGTTCAGCTGAATAAACAATGAGTCAAAAAATGTTCAACTTCCTTAGCCAACAGGGAAATACAGGGAAATACAAATTTAAATTATTTTGAGATTCCATCTTATACCTGTCAGAATGTTGTCTAAGATCAATAACACAAGGGACAAAATCCTCTTGAGGATGTAGAGTGAGAGGAATAATCATCCATTCCTATTATAAACATGTATGGCCATTATGTGAATCAGTTAGGTAGTTCATCTTAAAGATGAAAACGGATTCAACTCAAGATCCAGCTATACCACTCTTGGATATTTATCAAAAGGACATTTCCTTTTACCACAAGGACACTTGCTCAGTTATGTTTATTGCTTCTCAATTCATAATAGTCAAAAACTGTAATCAACCTAGATGTCCCCCAACAGAAGAATGAATATAGAAGATATGGTATATTTACACAATACATTATTACTCAGTTGTTAAAAATTTACATCATGAAATGTACAGGCCATTGAATGGAACTAAAAAAAAAATCCCAAGTGACATAATCCAGATTAAGAAAGGCAAATATAGTATGTATTCACTTATATGTGTTTATTACCCATTAAATAAATAATAAGAACCATACAATCTGTAGTCCCAGAAAGAATGAACATAGGTAATGTAATAGGAAGAAAACACATAGATCTGCTGCAAAATATTTGAACAATTGTGAACTCTGAGACTATGAATTGAAAAATGTGCTTCTATTGTAGGATGTCTCAGTCTTTAATCCTAGAGCTTTCTATTTACTGTAAGCAAGTACTTATGGTTTGGATCTGCCCTAGCACACACCTTCAATCCAAGAACTTTCTGTTTATTGTAAACAAGTGGTTATGGTGTGGCTCAATCCTACATCACTCCTTTAATCCAAGAACTTTCTCTACATAGGATTAAATAAAGTTAACCCTATGTTAAGAGGCAGCACAAGGAATCAGCTGATATGGATATACAGAAAGAAGGTACATTGAGCTGATGGGTATTTAAGACAGCATGGAGAAGTAGTTGAAAGTTCTTCCTTTGGGTTTTCTCCTTCAGAAGGTTTTCTCATTCAAGGCTTCTTCCCTAGGCTCTTCTGGGATTTTTAGCTTTTTAGCTCTGGGCTTTTCCTCTATGTTTTTTAGCTGAGTAGGAAGATCATTTGAATACATTCTCTGCCTTTCTGAGCTGGTAGGTTTTCACTCTAGCATCTGGTTCCTGACTCTTATTGGTAAAATCAAATGACTGGGACATTTTAGTTTTCTAAAGCAGTATAGTTTCTCCTTGGGAATAGTAGTAAATACACTAGGTTTATGGTTGGACTGGGCCCTAGCACAAGGAGAAAGGGAGGATTAGATAGATAGGAGAGGAGATGAAGTTAAGAGAGGGAATTCAGGGAGAGACTGATAGAACTGAGGAACTCTTGAGGGGAGGTAAGGTAAACCTAATACAGTGGAAACTTCCTATAATATATGAGGCCACACAAGAAGTCTACAAATAGTGATGGAATGGAGACCCAACTGGCCATCTCTTGTCATCAAACAAAACTTTCAGTAATGGGCCAGGGTTATATCCAATTGAGCTATTAACAAAAGGAAACTCATGTAAATCCCCAAACAACTCAACATGTTAGGAAGAAAATTGTTCTCTACAAAGTTACAACAAGTTCTCATTGCTGAAGACAGCACCCATGCAAAACAATGAATATGGAGAAGTTGAGCTTGTGGCTACATAGAACCTTCAATCTCTTGTTCTAGTGTGTTTGGTATGGGAAAATACTTTGCATCCTACCCAAACAGAAATATAAGCACAAAATCAGCCACAAATCCTCTGATCTACAATCTGTCCTGCCTGCAAAATATGCTAGGTCACTTGTGGCACAAACCTGTTCAGAAAAAAACAATCAAATCTGATTAGACTTAAAGCCCTCTTCAAAAGAGAACCCATGCCTGACACTGTTTGGGTGACCAGGAACCAGAGATAGCTTAGAGACCTATGGTAAAAATTAAACACTACTTTTCTAAAATAAATAGCAATTGAAATGACCCCTGATGATATAATGTTATACTCATATATTGGTGCCTTATTTAACCATTATCAGAGGAGTTTCTCCTTATAGCAGAAGGGAACAAATACAGAGACCCTCAGGCATACATTATACTGAGATACCTTGGAACACTCAGCTCTAAAGGAAATGTCTCCATCATATCCCTCCACTCAATTCACAGCAAACTTCATAGAAGTTGAATTGGAAGGAGTATGGGAGATAGAGTAGATGGAGGACACCAGGAGAACAAGGCCCTCTAAATCAAATGTGCAAAACCCGTATGAACTCAGAGTCTGGAGTAACAAACACGGGGACTGCATGAGTCTGCATCAGATCTAGATGGCCATTTTAGTTCATAATTCTGCACCAAGATTATCATTTTCAAAGTTCTTTGAAGACTAATAAATTGTTAGGGTAATTTGGAAAACCAGCAAAAAAAATAAGTCAAAAATAACCATATTTTTTAAAGTACAAAAATATTATGGAGTCTGTCTTGTATGGAGAAACTACTCCTGCTCATGTGTCCTGTCTTGGATAATGATTAGTATAACCTCTGAGTCTCCATTGAAGAACATTATTTCTCCCTTTCTTAAAAGGTCCTGAGTAAAAATAACTTGATGGGAGTTAGAACTTTGCTTCTACTTCCCCTTCTCAATGCCTGGATTTTGAGTGATTCAAAACTATGCAGATCATATATATATATATATATGTATATGATCTTTTTGTGTCAGGAGAAGTTGTTTGTTTGGAGTCATCTATCATCTCTGTCTCTTATGATCGTTTTTGTGTCCTCTTTTTCATAGATACCTGGGACTACAGACAATGTGTTTGATAAAGATATCTCATGTGTAGCTGCTTATATCAAACTCTCTCACTCTTTGTGCAGTGTTCAATTGTGGGTCTCCACTTTAATTACCATCTTCTGCAGTGGATCAACTTTCCTAATGCAGGATATCTGATATATGACCCCAAAGGGGCCACAACCTACAGGTTGAGAACCACTGGTATACTGTAAAAAGAAACTTCCATGAAGAGGGCTAAACAATTATTTATCTGTGAACATACAATATATCATTAGGAATCACCTTACTCATTATATTCCTTTAACAGAATGAGAGTATTAGGTTTTTGCCTAGGCCCGTGAAATATCTAGTCTCATGATCTTGGCCACAATATCTGTGTCAGATTCTATTTTCATCTTATGGAGTAGGCCTTAAATCTAATCTAAATATTGTTGGTTATGCCTAGAACATTTGTGCTACTATTGCACTAGGATATCTTGCATTCAGGTAGCTGTTTTAGATTGAAGGTTTTGTAGCTGGTTGAATTTGATGATTACTTTTCCCTCTAATATAATGAAATGTAATGTCCATCACCCTGAACACCATTAAGTAGGGGTGAAGCTTCTATTTGTGTGCTGGCTTGATTTCTCCACTCTTGATGACATCAGTGAGAGTTGGTTGGTTGGTTTTATCTTTAACTTTGAAAATAAAAGCAAAAGAATTTGATGATAGACTTAATATGAGTTATTAGAGAAAGAAAAAGAAGAATTAAGAAGATCCAGTATTTTGATCTAAAAAGATAAAGAGTACAAGTCTCCATTCTCACTGATTAAGACTGTGAGACGAATGTATTTTGATGTTCAAAATTAAGAAGTATGTTTTTTTCAAATGTTTATTTATTACTTCATTACATCTCCATCACAGTGCCTTCTTTCCACCCCTCCCAGTCTCACTCTCCCACCCTCTACCCCCATCTCTCTTCTATCTTACTCGACTGGAGTGGAGTGTCCCTACATATTAGTCCCCTGCCACAGTTCAGCAGTCATATGAGGGTTAAAGGCTTCCTCATATACTGCGGATCTACATAGAAGCACCACTTGAGCAAAGTGCCTCAACAGGTAACAAAGTCTGGGTTCCTGTTCCTTTTGGTGCATTGGTTATAGTGTAGTTATCCTGCACTACATGGCTAAACCTTTTCCCAGCCCTTTCCTCTGAGGTAGAATTTATCTTTGCTAGTGAGATGCATTTGTTGTATGCAGCAAAATGGTGGGTCTTGTTTACAGATCCATTCTGTTAGCTTGTGTCCTTTTATTGAGGAGTTGAGTCCATTGATGTTGAGGGATATTAATGACCAAAGATTGTTGTTTCCTGTTATTTTCATGCAAGTGGTGGTTGTATGCTTCTTTTGGTTCAGCTGCAGAGGAGTTTTTTTTGCTTCTTCTGTGTTCTTGGGTGTAAATATCTTCTCTTGGTTAGAATTTTCCTTCCAGTATCTTCTGTAGAGCTGGGTTTGTGGATAGATAGTGTTTAAATTTGGATTTGTCATGAAATATCTTGTTTTCTCCATCTATGTTGATAGAAAGTTTTGCTGGGTATAGTAGTCTGGGCTGGCACCTGTGGTCTCTTAGGGCCTGTAGGACTTATGTCCAAGCCCTTCTGGTTTTTAGAGTTTCTGAGGGGAAGTCATGTGTAAATCTTATAGATCTGCCATTATACGTTACTTGACCTTTTTCTCTTACAGCTTTTAACATTCTTCCTTTGTTCTGTACATTTGAAGTTTCAATTATTTGGTGAGAGGAAATTCTTTTCTGGTCTAATCTGTTTTGGGTTCTGTATGCCTCTTCGAATTTATAGGCATCTCTTTAAGTTTGGGACGTTCTCTTCTATGATTTTGTTGAAGATGTTTCCTGGACCTTTGAGTCTGGAGTCTTCTCTTTCCTCTATGCCTATAATTCTTAGGTTCCATCTTTTCATTGAGTCCTTGATTACTTGGATGTTGTGGATAAGAACGTTTTTAGATTTCTCCTTTTCCCTAGTTGTTGTACTGATTTCTTCAATTGAATCTTCCACACCTTAGATACTGTCTTCCATCTCTTGTATCCTATTTTTGACACTCATGTCTGTAGTTCCTGTTCTCTTCCCTTGGTTTTCTACCTCCATAACTATATCTGCTTGTGTTTTCTGTTGCTTCCATTTCCATTTTCAAGTCTTGAATGCTTTTATACCTTTTATACATTTCCTGCTCCAATTTAGATGATTTTGTCTGCCAATCATCCCATTTGGCTGAGTTGGCCTGGAGGTCTCTAATGATAATCTCCATTGCTTTCATTTGTAAAATTGAAGATTCTTTATATTCTTTCAGGGATTTAACTTCTTCTTGTAAGGACTCTATCATTTTCCCAAGTACAGATTTGTCATCATTTTCGTGTGTTTCAACTGTGGTGGGATGGTCATGGTTTTCTGTATTAGCATCACTGTATTTTGTTGGAGTGATATTTCCCTGATTTTTGTCATATTTGGTTTTTGCTGACCTTTAGCCATCTTGTTGTCCTTAGCTAATTGCTCCTAGTGTCTTCTGGACCTGATGCTAAGGATGGGGCTTTGTTGTAGAGGCTGCATAGTCTTGGTGGTCTGTAGCTCAACACAGGCTGGGTGGGATGCTGTGTTGGGGGCTGTATTTCAGTGGGCTCCCTGTAGTTCACCCCTTCAAGTTGGGTCCCAACTGGGAACTCAGGTGGTGGTTAGGGTTGAATGTGTTATTCCGGCCTGCAGAGTCCCCTGCACTAGTTTGTCTGGTCTGAGTGTTAGTTCATTGGTTGTGTTCCTCCCCCAGGCAGCTCCTCCTAGATGGTCCCCAGGGCACCTTTGGGTCTTCTGGCCATGGGCACTAAGCCCTTGTGGTCTGAAACACTCAGGCAGTTCACACAGGCTCAGAACTTGCTGCTCCAGGGGTGGAACTGTAGATGCTGAAGATCTGGTTTCCCGCTAGAAGAGACAGGTATACTGGCTGAGGGTTCTGATATTAACCCCACAATTCATCCTCAGTGCTTGGATTCAGTGGAGCTCTGCGCAGCCTTCCAACCCGACCACCTGCCTTTCAGACAGCTCTGATCTCACTGTTCCTATAGCTGTTCTGGTCGTGGTTTGGGTGGCAGAGCTATCATGTAGAAATTGGGTACTCAGAAATCCAGCAGAAACCTCTATCTGGTGATTGGAGCTGCTGCCTTCCAAGGCCCAGGACACTGCACTGGTGCAGGAGGCATAGCCCACTATAGGAAGTGTATCCGGCTGCCTTTTCTAGCTACAGTGTTCATCCGAGTGACTGTAAATCTAACAGCGGGACCTGTATGTCCAGCATCCCTCTAGGCAAGCCCAAATATGCTTGCATCTGCCTGACTGCCATTCTGCTGGATACATACTACTGTGGTTCTGCTATTGTCCTATAGCTCAGAATGTGCTGTAATTCGTGGCCACATGGTTCTGCTGAGAATGTACCTGTTCCTGTGGCTCCGTTGGTCCTCCCCCTAGTGTCAGAATGCCTGTGTGGAATCTGGGAGCCTAGGAGGCTAGTGAGTACCCATGTCTGGGGTTCAGAGCTGCTCACTGGGTATTTGAGTGGCTCATACCAGTGGTCCTCTCTTGGTGAAGATTCTCCTCCTTCCTGGCTTCTGTAGCTTCCCCAGTTTCTACTGGTCTGTTTTTCTGTGTGTCCAGAGTCTTGCCCAGGGACTTTCATTAGTCCCTGGGTTTGTGCCTCTCAGATTGTTGCTCAGGATCTTATAACTCTTTGGTGTTATATAGTAGCTATTTTTCCAGCATTCAAAATGCATTTATGCAGGCTGCCGCCATCTTGAAATCAAGAACTATGTTTTTGATGTGTTACTTTTGTATGTTTTCTTTCTTTTTCACTTCAATGAATAATATTGCTTTAATGTATAGTCAAAACTGACCACACAGAGACTGTTTATATAAAGATGAATATTTTAAACAGACATCATTAAATAATATTTTATAAACTATTACGTATTTCCTTTTATTTATTGAAGTATGCTTGTATACAATATATATTCAAAAATATTTAGTCGCACAGGTAAGATTTGTTTTGACATATATAAATTTTATAAAAGAGTTTTATAAATTTAATTACATAATTTAAAGTAAAAGAAATGATAGATGCTAAGTATTTATTAATGGATAGATTTTCAATACATTTTGTATTAATTTCACACTATTCACTGATCTTTCAATGTTTATATAAATATGCCATGTCTGTCCCTGCAGAGACATACGTGTTTATCATGCTTTGTGAAACTGAGGGTGTGAGTTATATATTATTAAGAAAAGCTATATTATAATTATATTTAATTTTAAGTTTAAACAGTCAATATGTGTAGCAGCTACCTACTGGAAAAGATTACTTACTTGGGGATATCAGATTGATTTGAAATAAGTAGTAAATGAATAACCTTAGTATAAAACATTAACAATCTTAGAAAATAAACACTTTATGATACACTTACAGTTTTATATACTTAGATACTGATTTAAATAAAGTTAAATGTGTTGAGAGAAGAATACAGGAAATTTTTCTACCCTATATTGGCGGCAGGAGTTAAAAGTAATATATTGAGAAATGAAGTCATTTAAGGTTAACATTGAACATTTGCTTACCAATTCTGAAATAATAACTTGAATTTTACATAATATTTAGAAATTTTCTCATATTTAGCTTCATCAAATTATACAACCAGAACTTTTTGTCCACAGATAGTTTATACATCCGATAAGAACAGCAACTACAGTGACAGACTAACATAACACTTGAAATTTCTTGAGATATTAGAATTTTAACTTATTGAGACAGGAAATACTAATTATTATTTACCCTTTACAAAGTGACTACAATACTATAAGCATGGATTGATACAAATTCAGCACAATTGTTGTGGTCAGACTTTTGTAGAAAAAAGTAAATCTTGATTCATATTATCTGAAATAGAATATAGGACAGTAATACTAATGCCCTGAGATTCCAGTCTTATAATTCTATACTATGTGTGGTACTAGATTTTATCTCACTAGGCTTTATGGCTATAAATATTTCAAGGCAACACAAGCATGTTTATTCTTTACACTAATCACCACAAATCTCTACCCTATCCCAAAATTCTATGATTCACACTTTGAATTGTTTTTTCTATCCAAGAAATTTGCTTGACCGTTCCTAAAACTTCTTTTATTTTGAAGATTATGATTACAACAATTTTTTTCCTCCCTCCAAGCCTTCCCACATATTTCTTTTTGTCTGTTTACAAATTCATGGCCTCTTTTTTCATTAATTATTGTTACATGCATATACAGATATATAAATACATATATATTCCTAAACAGATTTTATGAATTTATCATTTTTTTCGTAGATTGCTTGCTAATCTCTTATAGTTACTCAGTCCTAAATAGTTTTCAACTGTTTAACCATTTCTGCTCATTTAAAACATCAAATGATGCATTTTACTAAATTGTTAATAAAATCACCAAATAAGATCTAGATAATCAGCACTTCATGAGGATTATTAAAACAGAAAACTCTTCAAAATGTTTAAGGCAGGGTTATATTTAGTTTCATCTAAACTCAATTGTATTTGGAGAACATATTTTAAAAATTTTACAAGTTGTTGATCTCATTGTCTTATTAGTGTCTCCAAGTATCTATTTCACATCATAACTAGATGCATTTTAAGTATTAAAATTATGGATTCTAAATTCCTCATGTTAGTGTGTGTCAGTAGTTATCATGAATAATGGCAAAGAGTAACAAGTCTTATATAAGTTGATTCAGAAGAAAGTATGACAGAATATGCAAAATAGGCTGAATGTAAACTTCCTATATAAACTGATTATATATAAATAGTAATGAAATATATTTCACTATCCATGTGAATAGCTTAAACGTGCAATTGTAGGAATTTAAAGTGTGTGTGTGAGAGAGAGAGAGAGATAATATGAATTTGAATATGAATATGGTTGTGGATGTGAATGTGAATGCGTATCAGGACTATCAGGTTTCTTCTTTTCCTGTCTTTCTTCTATCTGACCTACAGGCTATGAGTTAATGCTATCACATTCAGGGTAAGTCCTTCTTCTCTTAGCAGCCTCTGGAAGTGTCAAAACAGACACAAATTGAAGTATGTTGTCCTAATCTAGGCATTTCTCAATTCAATCAATTGGACAACAATGATTAACCTCCACATAACACTCAACCATTTATATTACATCTTTCTGATAGAAACAAGTGTTTCAGTTTAGCTCATATTCAAGAGAGATACAAAGTTTCACAAAAGTCTTATTTAATTTGCAGTATCATCTTAGTGATCATAACCATATCACAGGAATTAAGTCCAGTGGTAAATAGGCCTTTGAGGATATAGTTACATAAATATGATTATTCTTATATATTTCCTATCAGTTGATAATTTTAAGAGAGTTGATAAATGAAAAGAGACTATTTCTCACAATGCAACATTTAAAAGTAAGGCACTAGTGCTATAGACATTCTTGCTTACAAATAGCAAAAGAAAAACTGCAAAGAACCATAATTTTGTAGGATTTCTGAAACCTACCTGCAAGAAAAACTTTGGAAAGTCGTGAATAGATCTCAATTTCTAGCAATAATTATTTACAGTTTTTATATTCTCTTTCAGAACTTTAGGTCATGTAATTGTGGAAGTTTATTTATATTTTTTGTACTTGGTGGTAGCAGACACAAAAATCCAAAGGGCAGATTATCGAATAATATATTTTAAGTGCTGAGCACAAGAACAATTGGAATCAATACAGTTGAAGTACAGATAATAATAGCAAACCATAGCCTATGACAACTTATTTTCTAAGTGCTTGATGATCTGAAAGTCCATTAAATCATTAAGTAAGTTCTTACTCATAGAGGAAAATATATTATCTCAGCAACAGAAAAAGTGAGAAGGGAGATTGATGAGATACTGGAGAAAGCATAGATGCAGCTGATGCCCCATATAAGCAGGCATGGCACCATTGTAACCCCCAAAATGGCTACTGATTCATAACCGCCTCCCAGGTCTCCTCTGACTCCATGACATTTTTAGCTCTTTTATATCTTTACTTTGCTTATTATATTATTTTATGTAAAAGATATGTGTGCACGTGTGTGTGTGTGTGTGTGTGTGTCTGTGTGTAGATGTGGGGCACGTGAGCCATGTAATGGATATCAGGGGTAATAGTGTCCAGTTGGCCCTCTCCTTACACTCTTTAATATTGTCCAATATTGAACTCAGATGATTAGGCTTGCACAGCAAGTGCCTTTTTTCCCCTGAGTCATCTGATGAGATTCCTTCTATTTCTTTTGCCATCTGTTTTCTAATAACATACAGAAAATATAATTCTGAAAAAAGTAAACTATCCTGCTCATGTTTATACAAAGTTACTGAAATTATAACATTTTTCCCTAAGCTGATTTGATAAACCTTGGTGTTTAAATTATAAGTGCCACTTCATTAAATTTATTTAAAATTTTCTTGATGAAATTCATGTTCTTCATAGGGTTTATAACAGAAAAGTCAAAAGATTAAATGTCTTTTCTCCACCATTTACCTATGAAAAGATGATCTTTATCATAGGATACAGTGTGTAATTCACATTGACATTTAAGTAATCCATTTTAAGAAAATAATGAAAGGCTAACAGTTTTCAATAACATTTCAATTTAAAATTATAAAGCCACTACTTTTGCTCAAATACAATGCGATATTACATTATTGGTGTGATTTTCTATCTAAATTTTCTGTAGAAATTGTCACTGAATATTCTAAGTGTTCTAATGCTATTGCTATTTTTGTATTTATATTCATAAACTGGAAGAGTATTAAATGTTTTACAAATTGTCTTACAAATTATCTTTTTATGAATCTGAATAAGTTTTGAGTAAATTAATTACTGTAAATACTCACTGAAGTAGCCTAATTCTTTAACTATTCCATATATAAGTATATATGTATAAACATATATATGAAACCTGATCACTTCATATAATATTACTTGCATATACCTATCAAAAAAATTAAACCAAAAAAGAAAATAGATCAACACCAACAACAAAATAGCTGACTCTATTGCAAAACATATACTGAATCAAACTGAACAAAAATATTAGGTTAATAATGCTTGTATTTTCTTTTCTTGGGAAAATATGGTACATAATCTCTCTCCTTCCCTCCCCGCCTCTCTTTCTGTCTTTCTTTCTTTCAGTTTTTTGAGGCAGGGATTCTCTGTGTAGACCTGGCTGTCCTAGAACTCACTCTAGACCAGGCTGACCTTGATCTCAGAAATCCACCTGCCTTTACCTCTCAAAGTGCTGGGATTAAAAGTGTGTCACCATAGCCTGAGTAATCCACTTTTCTTAAAGAAATTTAAAACCATTTGAAAGATGACAGCCTACAAGGTTCACAATATGTTAATTCTTTTATTTAAAGTAAATATTTTAAATATTTTGTGTCTGGGATTTCAGTTTTTATGCTACTGATTGGCATATTTGTTTTGTGCCAATACCAATCTGTTTTTTTTTTTTTACTATTGCTTTATGATACAGCTTCAAAACAAGAATGCTAGCACTTCCATTAAGTTATTTTATTATTCAGACTTTTTCAGTATGTTAAAATAACTTATCATGTGATTTTTGTCACTTTGTTTATATGGCAGATTACATTTATTAATTTATATGTGTTGAAACATTTCTGCATCTATGACATGAAACATACTTGATCATGTTGTAAGATCTTTTTGATGGTTTCATGGATTCATCTCATAAATATTTTTTAGTATTTTTGCATTTCTGTTCAAACAGGAAAGTGGTCTGTAATTCTCTTTCATTTTTGGGTCTTTCAGAGTAATTATGTTCTCATGAAATGTATTGGGACATACTTTTTCTGTTTCTATTTTGTGCAATAATTTGAAGAGTATTGACATTAACTCTTCTTTGAAAGACTGGTCAAATTGTTTGCTAAAATCATCTACTTTTGACAAAGTGGCCAGAAATACACACTACATCTTCAATAAATGATGCTGATCAACTTTGATGGCTGCAAGTAAAAGAACGCAAATAGATTCAAACTGATTAGCCTGCACAAAATTCAACCCCAAATGGATCAAAGATCTCAATATAAAACCAGATATATGGAACTTGATAGAAGATGAAGTGGGGAATTACCTTGAATTCATTAGCACAGAAAAAGACTTTGTGAAATGATCACTGTTAAGTCAGTCACTAATATCAACAATTAATAAATGGGACCTCTTTAAACTGAGAAGTGTCTGCATGGCAAAGGACATCATCATTTGAACAAAAGACCAGACTACAGAGTTGAAAAAGATTTTCAGAAGGCAAATATCCAAAATATATAAAGAATTCAAGAAACTAGGTATCAATACGCCAAATAATCCAATTGAAAAATGGAGTATAGATCTAAACAGATACTTCTAATTAGAGGAAACTGAAATGTCTGAGAAAAACTTAAATAATATTAAACACCCTAAACCAGCAAGAAAATACAAATCTAAATTACTTTGAGGTTCTATCTTTCACCTGTCAGAATGGCTAAGATCAACAAAATGACAGGTCATTCTGGCTAGAATGTGGGATAAGGGGACATGTGTATATTGCTGATGGGTGTGCAAATTCACATAACAACTGTGTTAGATGAAATCAGTGTGATGGTTCCTCAAAAAGATCAATATATCTTTATGTCCATTTATAACAGTCTTTGGCATATAAACAAAAGATGCTTTACCCTACTACCCAGGCACTTGCTCAAACATTTTTGTTGTTATTTTTTGCATAATAGGTAAAAATTGGAAATAACCTTCATGTCCATCAACAAAAGAATGGATAAAGAAACTGGTATATTTATACAACAGAGTATTACTCAGATATTAAAAAATGACATCGTGAAATTTGCAGGCAAATGGATGGAACTACAAAAAAAAAAAAAAAAAAAAAAAACAACAAAAAACCATCCTGAATGAGGCATCCCCAACTCAGAAAGTCATATATAGTACTTATTCATTTATATGTGGATATTAGTAGTAAAGTCAATAATAACTGAGATAAAATGCATAGAAACATGGATGGCAGTACAGAGTAAGTGACTAGAGGGAGAAGATACATCTTGTTAGGAAATGGAAAAACAGTAATTATGGATAGATTCAGGCTGGAATCTGAGATGAAGGATCAGGTAGGGAGAAAGAGGTGAGGGTAGATTGTGGGTAGGAATATAGGGAGAGAAATCAAAATTAAAAAATATTTGACAAGTAATATGGAAACCTAATGCAATAGAAACTTCCTAAACTATTTGCATATATTAGGGTAATCTAAATACCGTCAGCAAATAATGGAGAAGTAAGTCTCAAGTGGCCATTTATTCGCACTGAAAGAAGCTTCTAATCCTGGGTTTGGATGGCATGTAATTTGCATAATAGGTAAAAATTGAGTTGTTGGCCCCATGGAAATACACAAACAACCGTGTCTGTTGCTCTCCACAAACTGACAGCAAGGTGTTATTGCTAAAGACAAAACCTACACAACAAATTAAAGATGGAGATGTCAAGCTTTTATCTTATGGAGCCTCAATGCCAGTGTTTCAACATCATTGTACAGGAACATCACTCACTATGTTCTCAAAAGAGAAATGAAACACTGAAACAATGCAAAACACTTATCTGCAATGGTATATACTGACTTCAAGTTATGCTAGATCAGTGGTGGCACAAACTTGAGGGAGTAACCAACCAATGAATAATTTGATTTAAAAGGACACAACGATATCTACTATACTCAGGGTGAAATTTCCCTTTCAGTTATCATCAGGAAAACTCCCTCCTGCAACATATGAGAATAAATACAGAAACCCATAGTCAGACATTAGAAAGAGTGAAAATTCTTGGAACACTCAACTGTAGATTTGTAGATAGATACAACTTAATTTTGGTTTTATCACTGAATATCTTATTTTCTCCATCTATTGTGATTGAAAACTTTGCTGTGTATAGTATTCTGGTTTGTAATCTGTGGTCTTTCAGAGTATGTGGAACATCTGTCTAGCCCTTTCTGGCTATGAGAGTCTTCATTCAAAAATCAGGTGATATTCTATTAGGTGTGCCTATATGTGTTATTTGATCTTTTTCATGAATAGCTGTCAATACACTTTCTTCATTTTGTATGTTTAGTGTTTTGATTACTACACGGAATGGGGATTTGCTTTTATTGTTTAGTTTATTCAGTGCTCTGTATGCTTCTTGTACCTTTATAGGCAGCTCTTTCTTTATTTTAGGGATTTTTTTTCTATGATTTTGTTAAAAAATATACTCTGGGTGATTGATCAATATCTTTTACTCTTCTATTTCTATTATACTTGCATTTGGCCATTTGATAGTGGGGTTTTTGTTTTATTTTGATATTTTGCTATTGTGTTCTGTTTGTTATATTTTTTGTTTTGATGCTTTTGTATTTGGTTGTTCTTTGATTTTTTTTTTTGCTTTTTTGATGATTTTTATTTGTTTTGTGTGTGCTTGAATTTTTTTCTTTATTTTAGATTTAGCATTTCATTTGACTGAGCAATCCATTTCTTCTATCTTGAATTCAATGCCTAAGATTTACCTGTCTTTTGTATTCTGTTGGTGAGGCTTGCCTCTGGGGTTCCTGTTTAGCTTCTAAGGTTTTCATTTACAGATTTCCTTCAATTTCAGGTTTTCTTTTTTTACATTTCCTTATTTATCTCTTTTTTTGCCTTTTTGTTTATTTATGTATTACTTCAAGTTACATCTCCATCACAGTCCCCTCTCTCCATCCTTCCTGGTCTTACCCTCTCACCCTCTCCCACCTCTCCCACCTATACTACTCCTCTGGAGTGGGTTGCCTCTACATATCAGCTCCCCTCAGTTCAAGAGTCATATGAGTGTTAAGAGCTTCCTTTTGCACTTTGGGCCTATATGACAACTCGATTAGGGCAAAGTGTCCCACTAACAGGTAACAAGGTCTATGTTCTTGTTCCTTGTGGTGTGTTGGTTGTAGTATAGTTATCCTGTACTATATGGCTAAAATCCAATTATAAGTGAATAGATCCCATGTGCATCTTTTTGAGTCTCTCAGGATGAGATTCTCTAGTTCCATCCATTTGACTGCAAATTGCATGATTACGTTGTTTCTGATAGCTCAGTAGTATGCCATTACAGAAATGTACCACAGTTTGTTTTTGTTTTTATCCATTCCTCGGTAGAAGAAAGTCTGGGTTGTTTCCAGTTTCTAGCTATTACACATAATGCTGCTGTGAACATAGATGAGGAAACGTCCTTGTGGTTTGATGAGGAAACATTTGGATGTATACCCAGAAGTGGTATGTCTGTGTCTTGAGGTAGATCTATTCCAAGTTTTCTCTGTTTTTGTTTGTTTGTTTGTTTGTTTGTTTAGTGATTCTATTTACATTTTCATATCTTCAACTGTTTTGCTTATATTTTAATAGATTTCCTTACAGGGTTTATTCATTTTCTTCTTTAGTACCCTTATTCATATTATAAAGTATATTTAAGCTTTTTATCTTGTGCTTAAGCTCTGTTGTTATTCTCAG
>CAJQZJ010034893.1:267911-314833 GCA_907164525.1 Lophiomys imhausi | reverse complement strand
ACTACTACTACTACTACTACTACTACTACTACTACTACTACTACTACTACTACACACACACACACACACCAGGAGAATCTGCCCAGTCCCTTATGAGGTACACCTTGAAATCAGAATTATGTAAGAGTGGAAAATAAGGCAGCTGTACTTGCTTTGTGAGTAGTGAGCTCAAGGGATAGGGGAAATGTGTCAGACAGTAAACTAGGGGACATCAAGGAGGAACCCCAAACTGAAGAACATATTTGTTCTGGAATAGACGTCAAAGACAATTTACCTCTTTGCAAGCTGTTTGATTTTTCTTAACCCTTGTAGAAGCAGAATGATGAGTTCGATTAATTAACTGCCCTAGGCTTGGTCAGGAATATTCCAAGTATTCGGGATGGCTGACTTAGCCCAAGCTCATCACTAGGTCTAGATCAGTAAACCCCTGGTTCAACAGTATCATCCTGTTTATGAGAGAAACTAAAGTTAAACGTGCTAAGAGCCTACTTTAGTTACTTTGCTGTGATCTGATTACCCTGTGAAGGAATAGAAATGTGGCTCAGTGGTTAAGTGCATACTGCCCTTCCAAAGAACCTGAGTGCAGTTCCTAGCACCCACTGCGAGGTGGCTTACAGGCGCAGTAACTCCCCCTGCAGGAGTGCGGGGGCCGGGGTACCCTAGAACCAGGAGGACCAGTCCCGGAGCCAGAGGGGTTCATCACGTCCCACCCCCTAGGACTGAGGACCACTCCCTCCCCTGCCCTGGGCCTAAGCCCGGACATAGTCACAGCCTGGTTAAACTTCCTCTCTCCTTATATGGTAATATCCAGCAAGCACCAGGAATTTCTACTCATGCAAATAAGACATTCCCAGCACCTGAGCCCACATTCGCCCTGAGAGCCTCTACCCACCCACTAGAGGTTTAAATCGCCTTTGTCCGTTCCCCGCCCCCAGCGCCCAATTAAACGAGCTGTTCCAAGAAGCCTGCCTCCAGAGAGTCTTCTCAGCGCCTGAGGTCTCCCATCACCCCACGCCAGATGTGCCAGGAAGGGGGTGGGGGAAGCGGAGCCCAAACAGCACAGGATATCTTGTCACCCTCTTCTATCCTCCCTGGACATCTGTACTCACACACACATACCCCACACATAGACACAAGCACATAAATATAATTAAAATATCTATTGCTATTTTTTTTTAACACAGGCTCTAGGTAACCCTGGCTGGTCTGGAACTCTCTAGGGATTAAAGGCATGTACACCATGCTTGGTCTATCCTCTATATTTATTTATTTATTTATTTTTATGACAATGTTTATGTCTCTTGGGCTGTTCTGAAACTCATTCTACAGACTAGGCTGGTCTCCAACTCAGAGATCCTCCCGAGTACTGGGATTAAAGGTGTGCGCCACCACCAACAGGCTGCTCATTCTACTTGTATATTGAGTCTCAAGAGTCATTTCTCAGCTGGGCACTAGTGATGCAGACCTTTAACCTCAGCTCTCTTGAGACAGAGGCAGGTTGATCTCTGAGTTGGAGACTAGCCTGGTCTACAAAGTGAGTTCCAAGACAGCCAGGGCTATGCAGAAGAACTGTCTAGAAATAAAATAAACAAAAAGGAGTAATTTCTCTCATTATGGAATCTGGCCATGAACTCAGGTCTTGAGACCTTCATGCAAGTGCCTCTCCCATGCTGAGCCACTTCGCTATAACTTCCTGACCCCTTTTTCTCTCTGAGACAGTTTCACTATAAGCCAGGCTGGTCTAGGGTTCACTATGTATCCCAACTTCGCCTCAAACTTGTGGTATTTCTCGTGTCTCAGGTGCCCAAGAGCTGGAATTACAAGTGTCAGCCACTGGTTACTCCTGTCACTGGTACACAGCCACCTGCTTTTGTTATAGATGCTGCCCATGGGTTGAAGCTCTGCTTTCCAAGCTGCTATGTCATCTCGAAGACATTTAAGGAGTTAAAAACACATCACTCTCATTCCTGTTTTCTGAGAGCAAAGGAAACCCCTGTAAACATATCCCAATAGATCAGCTCCATGTCTCACAAGCTAGAATTATGAGAATATACCCATACCCAGATAACCCTGGTGACTAGGAAGGTGGCACAAGGTCAGCATTACGATCCACCTCCTTCCAGGTGTGGTGCACATCTATAAACCTAGCACTTGGGAAGCAAAGAAAGATCTTGTGTTAAGGCCAGTATAGGCTACTCAGTGAATTCCAGGATAGCCTGGGCTACTACATAATGAGACTCTGTTTCCAACAAAAGGCATACTTCCTAGATTAGAAAACAGGAGAAAATACACTGATATCCAGAAGCATAGCTGTAGGAAAGAGGGGCACACATCTTTAATCCCAGCACTTAGGAGGCAGAGGCAGGTGGCTCTCTGAGTTCCAGGTCACCAGGAACTACATAGACCCAGTCTCCAAAAAAAAAAAGGCAGCAGCCTGTGTTTGTCATCCCAGTACTGGAGGGAGAAACAGGAGGATTCATCCCTGGGGCTTGCTGTTAGGCAACCCTAATTAGTGAGCTCCAGGGCAGTGATAAACTGACCAGGCACTCAGGGCCTGAGGAATAAGGCCCAGTGTCTTCTGGCATATACACGTACACATTCACATACTCACACGTACTCAGACCTGCACAGACAAGACACAGGCAGAGCTCCCCATGAATATACACACATGCACACAAAGTTTCTCTGTCCTCTCTCTCTTTTTTGGTTTTTCAAGACAGGGTTTCTTTGTGTAGCCCTGGCTGACTTGGAACTCACTCTTTTAGAGACACTGTGCCTCTGCCTCCTGAGTGCTGGGATTAGAGGTGTGCACCACCACCACCTGACACACACATACATTAAAAAAAAAAAAAAAAAAACTCTTATAAGCCCTGACCCTTGGTTTCTTTCTTTTCTCTTAATTTTTTTTTAAATTTTACCATTTAATTTTAATTTTTGGCATAGGCCACCAGACCTGTTGTGAGCAGTACTTTAAGACGTGTGTTTATTAGTGTGTGTGTCCACCACATGTGTGAGGCAGGCCAGAACACCAGATACGCTGGGTCTGGGGTTACAGGTGGTTGTGAATCAACATGGGAACCGGGAACTGAGCTCTGGTCTTCTGGAAGAGCAGTTAGGGCTTGTAATTGCAAAGCCTAAGGATTTATTATTGTGTAGGTTTTGCCTGCATGTATATCTGTGCTCCAAGGGCGGGTAGTGTCCCAGTGATCAGAGGGCATCAGATCTTCCTCTGGAACCGAGTGACAGAGGGGTTGTTAGCCAGTGCACGGGCTCCAGAAACTAACTGAACCTTTGTACCCGCAAGAGCAGCAGTGTTAAAAAAATACTTGATTCAGAGCCGGGCAGTGGTGGCGCACGCCTTTAATCCCAGCACTTGGGAGGCAGAGGCAGGCGGATCTTTGCGAGTTCGAGGCCAGCCTGGTCTACAAAGTGAGTCCAGGACAGCCAGGGCTACACAGAGAAACCCTGTCTCGAAAAACCAAAAAAAAAAACAAAAACAAAAAAAAACTTGATTCAGGTAGCAGTTGCTCCTCATAATACTAGATCGTTAAACGATTATAAACTACAATATTCTGAGCTTCGCTGGTTTCCAGGGAAACAATAATGAAATTATGGTAGTCTTATCCTCCCACTTACTATTGCAAAAATAGTTGAGATAATCGACCTTGAAGAGGGATTTATTGTGTCCCAGTTTCAGGCAATTCCTTTTAGACCGGTTCCTTTTGTGCCTATAGCGCTGCAGCACACAGCAGCCGAGAACTCACGTAGGAGGGTTGCTCGCCTCACGGTGGCAGGGAAGCAAACACGGAGGAAGGGGTTGGGAATCCCAAAGCATGGCCTGACAGAAAACCTGGGGCGAATGCTTTTGGGAAAAATGTGTGCCGGGCAACCCCTAGTTCCTCCCCTTCCGTAAGAAGTTTGGTCAGGCACTTCCTAGGAGAAATAAGGCCCGCCCCAACCACTGGGCACGGGCCGGGAGGGCCTAGGAGTTCTTTTGCACGCTCCCGGTGGCCAGTGTTGGAAGCGGGATGGCTGGCGCCAGGGAGGCTGGGGGCCTCTTTTCTGACATCTTTCCTCACTAGTGTGAGACGCTCCAGCCAGCAGAGACGGCCGTGCGACCCCGGGGGGGGGGGGGGGGCTCGGAAGAGCCAAGCAAAACAAGGCAAGTCCGGCGATCCATCCCGAGGTCCTCCTCATTCACGGGTTCTCCCGCGGGACCTCCCGGCGTCCGGGTCCTCATCCGGGAACCTCGCCCGGACCCGCCCTCCGCGGACTTCCGGCGACGGAAGTGACGCAAGCACCAGCCCTCGGGCAGGGGCGAGCGGCCCCGGCAAGGGTGGCGGGGCTCTGCGTGGAGCGTCTCCGTGACGGCGCCGTCCCTAGGTGGAGACCTGGGTGAGTGCCCCGGAGCCGTCGCCGCGGGAGCGGACGCGCCGGAGGCACCGCGGGTCGGCCAGGCCGGGCGGCTGTTCCCGGAGCCCGAGCGCGCGGAAGGCCGGGCTCGCGGCCGAACTGTTCGCTCCGCAGCCCGGGAGCCGGGGCGGCCCCGGGAGCTGCTCGGTCCATGCGACCCGCTTCGCCCTCTGGCGGGGACCGGACCGTGGCCTGAAAGGAAAGTAGGCAGAGGGAGGGTCCGGAGGGTGACAGGAGGTGGACGGAACCCCGGACCGTCCTTGGGTCTGAAGGACACCGGGCACGGCGCAGCCCTTCCTCGTGCTGCGCCCAGATGCTTCGCCCAGCCTGCCCTAAGGGTTCGTCCGCAAAGTGAGTGGTGTCATTCTCCGTCAGGCCCGTGGAGTAACGCAGAACAGCCTGACCGGTTAACACGCAGTCTTTAAGGGGCCTGCTTTTGAGAAAAACAATGAGTAATCTTAACTGGCGAGTTTCCCCTGGTCTGAACTTGAGCCTCTAAATACTTACGACGCCCTATGGAAAGATTTACCCTATTGTTCTGTGATGATTTTTTTTTTTTAATGCTGGCTACTGATTTTTGTTGGTTTGTTTTGCTTTGCTTTGTTTTAGACAACTTTGAGGCCAACCTTGGTCTTCCCCAATGCTCTCACTTCATCTTCCAAGTGCTGGGATTGCTGGCCCAGAGATATATATTTTTTAATGCCACAGATTCAGCATTTGTAGCAGAGTCTAAATAATATCGGATTCTTATACCTTCCTGTTTGGGTTTTAAGTTTTGAAGCTGAATGGTTCCCAGCTTTGTTCTTTGTGAAGGGAGAGGGTGTTAGGGATTGAAGTCAGCCTTGTGCATACTCGGAAGAGCTCTGCCGTTGAGTTACACATGTCTCCAGCTCCAGTTTTTTCTTTTTGTTGTTTATTTTGGTAACTAATTACTAACTTTTTGCTTCTTAGGCCCGAATTACTGTAATTAATCGCATTTAGAGAAACTTAGCTCTGTGGATAGTGACAGCTGGAATTGAGTAGTACTATTGGGGAGGTCTGGATCTGTTTCATGGTGAGGTGTCTTTCTGTAGCTCTGACTGTCCTAGAACTTCCTCTGTAGACCTGACCGGCCCCGAACTCAGAGCTCTACCTGCTACTGTCTCACGGGTGCTGGAATTAAAGGCCTGTGACAACACCTCCCGGCTCTGTTTTTTAAATTTTATTTTTAGCTGGGTGTGGTGGTGCACACCTTTAGTCCCAGCACTCGGGGGACAGAGGCAGGTGGATCTCTGTGAATCTATGAAAGTAGTCCTGGACAGCCAGGGCTCTGTTACACGGAGAAACCCTGTCTCGAAAACAAAACACGTTTATTTTTAACTAAATACGTAACTTATTAAGTATTTTCTCCTGATCTCATCCTGCAGTGATGGTCATTGTCCCCCTGAAAAAGGATGGAGGAAATATCATCCCAGGAAGCAGCAGAATCACCAAGGGTCCAGTTTCAGTCTTTGGAGAGCCAGTCTGAATGTCTTTCCCCGGAGCTTCGGTTTCTGCAGGACATGGACGTGGAGCAGGGACTGACTGGAGGTAAGGCAGAGACAACACCAGGGGAGTGGTAGTATTGAGTGGCTCTCAGGCCTGCTGTGAGGGAGGCCAGGGAATTGAGTGAGAAGATGGCCGTTAGAGGAAGAACTTGAAGGGAGGGACACATGTGGTTGTACCTGGTTTGGGCCCATCTGTTCAGGGTGGCTAGTCTTTCTTTAATAAGCAGATCATCCTGCTCCTGGCTGTCTGTCTGATAGAACATGTGAATTTCTCTCGTTACCTCATCTCAAATAATTCTTTTTTTTTTTTTTTTTTTTTTGTTTTTTTGTTTTCGTTTTTTCGAGACAGGGTTTCTCTGTGTAACCCTGGCTGTCCTGGACTCACTTTGTAGACCAGGCTGGCCTCGAACTCACAAAGATCCACCTGCCTCTGCCTCCCGAGTGCTGGGATTAAAGGCGTGCGCCACCACCGCCCGGCTTCAAATAATTCTTAATACAGGCTGCAATTTCTATATCTCACTAGCCTTACCTGATTTTGGCTTTCTCATAGACTTAGAAGAACCTTTTCTTTCCTCTGTTCCCTTTATCTTGTGTCTCCTTTTCCTAATAATCAAGTGTGCTTTGCTACCTGCCATTCTGATGCAACTGCAGTGTTTGTGAATAACCTAATTTTGGCCAAGAAAGCAACCAATAATTTCTTGGTTGAGCACAGTGTTTGTTCAAATCCAAAGATGTTACATAATGATTATACATTAACATACATGTATTGGGTAAGTTTGGTGGTGTTTTTTTTCCCCCTTGAAACAAGCTCTTACTATGTAGCCCTGGCTGTCCTAGTACTACCCACCCCATTATTTGAATGAATCTTGTCTCAGCCTCTCAACTACTAAAATTGTAGGCATTCACTACCATACTGAACTGCTGTAAGAATGTTATGTAAGAACTATGTCTTTGATTTCTGTGACCAATACCAGTACCTGAAGTAACTGAAGTGTGTCAGCAACACAGATGGAGTACCGTTATATGGAGGGTACTGTGGGGTCATTGTAGAAGGTGTAAAGGATTGTGAGAAAACATTTCCTTATTCCTGGAAGCCTTACACAGTGGTTGCAGAGATAGTGCCCAATATCAAAATAAAGGCAGATGGTGCTTATAGTAAAAGATATCTGGGAAAATGTCAGAAGTTTGCTTAAAATCCTTGGCACTAGATAAATCACTTCAAGTCCTTCAACTTTTTGTTGTTTTGGGTCTCTACATAGCCTTGGCTGTCCTGAAAGTCACTATGTACATTAGCTTGGCCTTGAATTCAAAGAGATCCACTTGCTTCCGCCTCCTGAGTGCTGGAATTAAAGGTTTGTACAGCCACACCTGACCCCCCTTCAGCTCTTCTTGAGATAGTTTTTTTTTTTTTTTGTTTTTTGTTTTGGTTTCTCAAGACAGGGTTTCTCTGTGTAACAGAGCCCTGACTGTCCTGGACTTGATGTGTAGACCAGGTTGGCCTTGAACTCACAGTGATCTGCCTGCCTCTGCCTCCTGAGTGCTGGGACTAGAGGTGTGCGCCACCACGCCCGGCTGACACAGAATCTTAATGTAGTGCAGGCTGGCTTTGGACTAGTTATGCCTTGATGACTTGGAACTTTTGATCCTACTACATCCACCTTCCAGGTGCTGAGGTTACAGTTGTGCGACATCATATCCAGTGTATGTGGTGCTAGGGTTCAAACCCAGCGCGTCACGAATGCCAAGCAAGCACTCCACAAACTGAGCTGTCTTGAGTTTTTTCTTTTTGCTGTTGTTTGTGTTTTTTTGAGACCACGTTTTTCACTCTAGCCCAAGCTGTCCAGGAAATGCTGTATGTCACTGTGCTTTGCTTTTGCTCCTCACAGCAGCAGCAGGTATAATGCTAACCCTTCCATAGGAAGCACGTCATGTCCTGAGGATAAACTGAGATTCCTAGTAAAGTCCTATCACAGTCCTAAACGTGTGTAAATAGGAACAGCTACAGAGGAGGAGTGGACGCCCCCGAAACCTGCTAAATGTTTGTTGGCTTTACTAGAATACTGTTGTGAAGGAGGATACTACACACATACCTTCGGAAAAGGGAGGCCTGTGGAAGGGCTGCTCTCACTCTTGGCTCCTTTCTCCTCCCTCAGCTCCACCTGTTCCCCAGGTGCCTGCTCTTCCCCATGAGGGAAGCCCAGGAGACCAGGCAGCTGCGCTCCTGACAGCCAGGTACCAGGTGAGCTGAGGGACCCTCTGTTTTTCCTTAGCGCTTTTTGTTGCGTGAGTGTGGCCTCTCGTTCATCCAATCTGTTAAACCTTGCCTGCAATCTTTTCAGTAGCAGTTTGGGAATAGATCTTCTTCAGAGACCTGGATTTGACACAGTTTTTCCCTCTTCCCACCACCATCTTTGTCCATGACAGTGGTTGGCACTTGTGGGGTTTATTCTCTAGGTTCCAGTCTGCTCTCCTCCTCCCCAACACAAATAGCCACTAAATGCCCTCTGTATCATGTTCATCATTCTGTGACCATGGTGCTATAGTAGCCCATTCCTGAGAGCAGCCAGAATTATTATTTCAGGAGTTTGTGACATTCGAGGATGTGGCTGTGCATCTTACTCGAGAGGAATGGGGATGCCTGGACCCTGTTCAGAGGGAACTCTACAGAGAAGTGATGCTAGAGAATTATGGGAACGTGGTATCACTGGGTAAGGACCCTCCTGTTGCTCAACTTGCCTATTTGGATTTCTCTACTTGTTGGCTAATGTTTTTTGTTTTTAATTTTTTATTTTTTGGTTTTTCGAGACAGGGTTTCTCTGTGTAGCAGAGCCTGGTGGTCCTGGACTCGCTTTGTAGACCAGACTGGCCACGAACTCACAAAGATCCACCTGCCTCTGGATTTCTCTACTTGTTTCTGACTAGGTGTGAGGTCTTTGAGGTGGTCAGTTAGTGTGTTCAGGTGCCAGGGTTAGAGCCTCTCAGCCGTCCATCTTGAAGGTTCTCTTCCCTGGGAGGGTTAATTTTGGGTTATCAGGAGGGAGCCTTCTACTCATTATCCTCAGTTTGTGTTTCTTGCTTTTGTGGGACATCTGTTTCCTGGTAGCAAAAAGAAATTTGGTTGGTGCTTTGGCTAACTTCTCTCTCTCTCTGTTTTTTTTTTTTTTACAAGACAGGGTTTCTCTGTGTATCCTTGACTGTCCTGGACTCACTTTGTAGACCAGGCTGGCCTTGAACTCACAGAGTCCGCCTGCCTCTGCCTCCCGAGTGCTGGGATTAAAGGTGAGCACCACCATGCCCTGCGGTTACAGACAGCTGTGAACTGCCATGTGGGTGCTGGGATTTGAACTGGGTCCTTTGGAAGGACAGCCGGTGCTCTTAGCCGCTGAGCCACCTCTCCAGCCCCACCCCTCTTCTTTTTAAATAGAGTCTTAAGGATCTTCCCAACCCCTAGCTAGCCACACACTGTTTTCACTGTTCTGAGTCCTTGTGCCCTACATATGAGATTTTCCCATTAAAGAAACACATATTGAAAAGAAAGGCTAAAATCCCTCTTGTTGAGTAGTATTCTCACTTTTTTAAAAAAAAAATATTTTTATGTGCATTGGTGTTTTACCTGCATGTATATGTCTGTGTGAGGGTGTCATATCCCCTAGACTTGGAGTTACAGACAGTTGCGAACTGCCATGTGGGTGCTGGGAATTGAACTCGGGTCCTTTGGAAGAGCAGCCAGTGCTCTTAACCACTGAGCCATCTCCAGCCCCCATAGTCTCACTTTTTAAATATCCTCAAACTCATTTCCAAACAGACAGGTTTGAGAGGCTTTATTTAAAAGTGGGTATCACACAATAGAGTACATCACCTAGGTGGTAATCCAAGTAGAAGTAGTATCCAGCAGTAGAAGGCTCAAGATCTCCCATGTAGGAGGGCTAGATTCTTAAATCATGTTTCCTTGTTGTTTTGAGGTTACCTGGTATTATGCAACGTATAGTGATGTTGAGAGATACCCTGAGGTGGGCAAGGGAGGAAGGACAGGGTTGTTGGCAGTCCCCTTGATATGGCCTTTGTCCCGTCATCTCCCCCCATTTTTTGGCCTGTTTTTGATCTTGCATACATTCTTCATGTGTTTACATCTCTAATGGATAGTTAAACTTCTCCCACCTATTTCCCCCCCCTTTTTGGTGGCATCTAGGGCTTTTTTTTTTTTTTTTTAAACCTTCCTAGTTACATGCTGGATTTAAGAAATTTTCTTACCTGTGGGGAGGCAGTTTACTCATTAGGAAGGCTATTAGTGTGTGTTCCATCCTTGGCTCTTTGATCTTTATAGGCATACTTCTCCGCCTTCCCATCACCCGGATTCATTGTGTGAATTCCTGCCCAGCCCTGAGCCATACCCAGGCAAGTGCTTTCTCTGGAGAAACACTTGCAGTCCTTACAGCAGGAGTCACCAAGAGATGGCCCAGGTATCGACTTTCCATCGCTAGTTCTCGTCCCGGCACGGAAACTCCTCTTCCAAGATTGTAAGATATTAAACTTGGTTGCTGGAATATAAGTTCCTTGGGATGTCACCATTATGTAAAGTTGCTGCTCCCCAAATGACCTTTGGTGAGTCTAACATGGAAGCCTTCCTTAAAACCACATGCATTTGGAACTCAGTTTATGCACAAACCACACTTGGTGGTCAGCTACTTGCATGAGAAGCCACAAAGCTAATCCTGTCTGTTCAGTGACCACCTTTTCCTGTTATGTAAGAGTGAGGAACACATGGGATGTGTTCTTCCTAGTAGGGAGTATAGACTGTCCACTGTGTTGCTGCACTCGTGTGACCTTCACACTTTCCTCATGTTTGATATCACTTCTTTCTTTGTCTAAAGTTCTGTCTTCTTTGTGGACCATACCAATTAATGTATTTATATATTATCTTTCCTAATTAAGTGTTCTTAATACTGTCCTTGATGAAGGGGAAGTACAGGGCACAAAAATTAAATAGGACATCAAAATGATTGTATTTTTAAAAGCTTTGTAAATTGTAAAATGCTTTCTATATAATTGTAAACTACTGTTAATTTTACCTAATACAGAGTTTCCAACAGTTAACTTGTGTACTTTTTGTAGTAAAGAAATTTTGTAGCAGCTTAACATAGTTTATAGTATAATATGCTCCAGATGGAACTTTATCTCATTTTATCTTTTCATCCCTGCACACACACAAAGGACACACATAGATATATATGTGCATACACTTAAAAAAAAAAAACTCTCCTGTCTACCCAGCTTGCTTTTGTGACCAAGCCAGCATATCCTTTGCAACTATTTTAACATCCTTAGGAATTAATTTTGTCTTTGTGGGTCCAGCATACTTCATTTGAAATGTAAGGTTATATAAACATTTACTGACTTTACTTAGTGTTTGGGATTATAATATAAGAACTTCATAATTCAGTCCACAGCTTAGTCTCCCTTTCCAGTTCATGTTTTTCCCATTTCTACATTTGTATTTGTTACAGACACCAGCAGGTTAGTCCTTTGATTAAGTGTTTGCACTAGACAGCACTAAATAAATGGCTGAGTATAAAAGCACATTTGATGTCTCAGAGGCAAACAGTACTTTGCACAGAATGTTTCTTACTGCCATGGATACTTACTGTTTGTACTGCCTGCTATGTATATCTCGTTTAATCCCTGCTGTAACTCAACAATGAGCAGAAGATAACACTCTAAAGAGCTTCTGTTAGAGCCTTTAGTCCCAGCACTCAGGAGCCCGGAGCAGGCAGATCTTGAGTTGGAGGCCAGCCTGGTCTATCAAAGTACAGAACAGCCAGGGCTACACAGAGAAACCTAGTCTCAAAAACAAAACAAAGCAAAAAATTCTTTAAGAAGTTCCATTTGTTTATACATGTTGAGGTCAGAGGACAACTCTCCAGGCAGTTCTCTTCTTGTGCCATGTGGGTTCTGGCGGTTGAACTCAGGTCACCAGGCTTGGTGACAGGCACCTTTACCAACTTCTCTCACTGGCTGTGGAGGACAACAGTATTAATTACTTCTGAAGAAGCTGAGGCCCTGAGAAGTTAGGCTTGGGACCTGGCTCTGTCCCTGAAGCACATGCTCCTCACTTAGCATTTTGTGCCTGTGGCACAATAAATAGGTCCAGTCATATGACATTAAAGTTCTGGATTTTTATTCAGTTGTTTTCTCTTTGTATTTTTAGAGATATATTTATTTATTAGATGTATATGAGTGTTCTATGTGCATGTACACCTGCAGGCCAGAAGAGGGCATCAGATCACATTATAGATGGTTGTGAGACACAGCCAGCCTTCAGTTTGTTTTAAGCCAGGCATTTTGGAACTCGATATGGACCAACCAGGCTGTCCCTGAGGGAAAAGAATCTGCTTTCTGAGTGCTGGGATTAAAGGCAGGGCCTGGGCCAGGTGTGGTGGTGCACAGATTTAATCCCAGCACTTGGGAAGTAGAAGCAGAGGTTGAGCTACACAGTGAGACCTTGTCTCAAAAACAAAAAACAGGTATGCTGTTACTATGCCTGGCCCACATATTACTTTTTGTTTCTTTTTTTTTTTTTTTTTTTTTTTAAGGTTTTTTGAGACAGGGTTTCTCTGTATCCATGACTGTCCTGGACTCACTTTGTAGACCAGGCTGGCCTTGAACTCACAGAGATCCGCCTGCGTCTGCCTCCTGAGTGCTGGGATTAAAGGCGTGCTCCACCATGTCATATGTTTACACTATCAATATTATTTTGTCATGCCAGGGATGTAAACCCCAGGCTGTGTGTGAAAGCAGCTCTTCTAATGGAGCTCAGCAGTAATTTTATCTGACATGAAAGACCCCAGTTAAGTGTCCAAAAGGTAATTGACTACTTAAACCCCAGCTGGGATTCAGAAACAGTGAATGCCATCCGTTTGTCTGTTCAGATCTTACTAGCTCTCCCAGGGCTTATATTTTCCTGGCCAAATGCCCTTAAAATTTCTTTTCTTAGCCGGGCGGTGGTGGCGCACGCCTTTAATCCCAGCACTTGGGAGGCAGAGGCAGGTGGATCTTTGTGAGTTCGAGGCCAGCCTGGTCTATAAAGTGAGTCCAGGACAGCCAGGGCTACACAGAGAAACCTTGTCTCGAAAAACCAAAAAAAAAAGCCTGGTCTATAAAGTGAGTCCAGGACAGCCAGGGCTACACAGAGAAACCTTGTCTCGAAAAACCAAAAAAAAAAAATAAAATAAAATTCTTTTTTTTTTTTTTGGTTTTTCGGTGTAAGAGCTCTGGCTGTCCTGGACTTGCTTTGTAGACCAGGCTGGCCTTGAACTCACAGTGATCCACCTGCCTCTGCCTCCCAAGTGCTGGGATTAAAGGCGTGTGCCACCACGCCCGGCTAAAATTTCTTTTTTGATTAAGTCATTTTATATCTGTTTTGCTTGCATGTGTATGAACCATGTTCATGGTTGGTGCCCAAGGGGATCAGAAGAGGGTATTGAATACACTGGAACTGGTGTTGTGGGTAGTTGTGAACCATTATGGGTACCAGGAATCAAACCAGGGTCCTCTCTAAGAGCAACAGTGCTTTTAACATTGGAGCTATCTCTAGTCCCCAAATGCTCTTTTTATACAATTGGGTAGCTGTTACTATGTTGATATTTGGGTGTAAAGCTGGTACTCTATAAGCTGTTTTTAAGTATGTCATTCATAAGAAGTTCAGGATTCATGGTTCTGGCTATCAGGGATCATTATTAGTGGTAATAATGCCTGTGACCAGTTTAAAAACAAAAAAGATTTTTATTTTATGTACATTGGTGTTTTGCCTTCATATATCTGTTGGATCTCCTGGAACTGAAGTTACAGTTGTAAGTTGACATGTGTGTGCTGGGAATTGAACCCCGGTCCTCTGGAACAGCAGCCAGCACTCCTCACCGCTGAGAAAGGTGGGACTTTGTGAGTCCTTACCCTATCCATATTGGAATGTTGATGGCCAGTCTTGTGCAGTAACCAACCACCTGCCGTAGCTCATGAAAGCAGCAGCCTGTTTTTCACAGCACTCTCCCCCACCCCTTTCTGTAGTGTTCCTTGAGTCATGGAAGGGGTGATAGAGATGTTCTCTTTAGGGTAAGCACTCAAAAGCCACTTGTGCTGGCTGTGGTGGCGCACGCCTTTAATCCCAGCACTGGGGGAGGCAGAGGCAGGCGGATCTCTGTGAGTTCCAGGCCAGCCTGGTCTACAGAGTGAGTTCCAGGACAGCCAGAGCTGTTACACAGGAAAACCCTATCTCGAAACACCAAAAAAAAAAAAAAAAAAAAGCCACTTGTTTTCAACCCTTGACTAGTTAGAGTCTCTGTGTTAGTCATTGTCCTATAGAAGCTTCTATATGCAACTGAAAACAGCACTAATTTTTTTGGTATAAGTATATTTAGAAGATATTTTGACACCATGTCCTTTTATCAAAACAGAAGTAAAGCCTATAATCTCCACAGCTGTATGTTTTTGACCATGTTTACAGTGTCAAACATACATCCTCTCCTTTAGAGTAGGCCTCAAATCCAATCAGGAGTTGTTTGGCTGTCCCCGGAACAGTTATGACAGTGTTGTGTCAGTGGACACACTTTACCCCACTCACTATATTATATTTTGAGAGGTCACAGTTGGATAAGACCATTGTCCCACTATCCTGCACAGTACCTTCTAGTATTATGAAAGCTATCCAACAAAATGGAAGTTTGTTTCGTTGAGACAAGGTTTCTCTGTGTAGCCCTGTCTGTCCTGGAACTCACTCTGTAGACCAGGCTAGTCTTGAATTCAGAGATGTACCAGCCTCTGGGATTAAAGGTGTGTGCCACCACTGGCTGGCTCATTTTTCTTTTTAAAGACTTTGTGTGTGTGTGTGTGTGTGTGTACATGAACACAGTGCCCTTAGTCCAGAAGAGGTCATTTGAGTCCCTGGAGCTGGATTTACAGGCAGTTGTAAGCAGCCTGACAGAGGTGCTGGGATTCAAACTCAGATCCTTTGTAAATGCAGTATGCTCTCTTAACTGCTGAGCCATCTTTCTAGCTCCTTCATTTTCTTCATATCTGAATAAAATTGCATTGTGTTTATGTACCACATTGTCATTATCAGTTCCTCAGTTGATAGATGACCTAGCTGATCTTTAAGCCATTTTTAAGAATCTATAAACATTCATTATGTGCTGACTTGCCAGGATAATGGGGACAAATAATAAATTAGAAATGTAGTATATAGGTAGGTTTCTGGAGATGAAGGACTCAAGCTAAACTTTGCATATGTGCTGCTTGACACTTTCTGTGCTCAGGACATATAAAAACTGCCCTTTGGTACTAAGCAGGCTCCCTGTAATAATACTGTTGCTTTAGTATTAAAAGAAATTTAGCTGCTGGGCTTGGTGGCAAGTTCCTTTAATCCCAGCAGAGGGCTACAGAGTGAGTTCCAGGAAAGCCAGGGCTATACAGAGAAACCCTGTCTCGAAAAACAAAAAAAACAAAACCAAAAAGAAACTGAGCTTCTCAGGTCTGAGGCAGATTTTGTCCTATGTGAGAAAAGCCTGGGTTACACAGTGAATTTCTGGCCAGAATGGGCTACAGAGTGATACCTCTGTCTCAAGAAATACAAACGCACCAGGCATGGTGATGCACAACTTTAATTCCAGTACTCCAGAGGCAGAGGCAGGTGGATCTCTGAGTTCAAGGCCAGCTTGGTCTACAAAGTGAGTCTAGGACAGCCAGGGCTCTGTTACACAGAGAAATCCTGTCTCAAAAAACCAAAAAAGAAAAACATGAATGTATGCACACATGCAGGAATGCACACCACAATAAGATGGAGATGTAAGTAGTACTCTTTTTTTTTTTTTTTTTTTTGGTTTTTTTTTACAGGGTGTCTTTGTATATCTCTGGCTGTCCTGGACTCGCTTTGTAGACCAGGCTGGCCTCGAACTCACAAAGATCCGCCTGCCTCTGCCTCCCAAGTGCTGGGATTAAAGGCGTGCGCCACCACCGCCCGGCTTGTAAGTAGTACTCTTGGTAACAGAAAGCTTGTCTTACATGTGCGTCTACCATCCTTCATTGCAGTATGTTGTGGTCCGTCTTTATGGCGGTCTCTGTATTTACCAAATGAGGGCCTTGCATTGTTTGCGGTAGGTTGGCCCTTTTGCTTGGGCTATCTGTCCCCACCATACTTTTCATGTAAGAGGTTAAGAGGTACCCCAGAAATGCTAGTTGAATAAATAAGTTTAAGCTAATTCTGCTGGGAAATTTTCATATGCACTGAAACAGATTGATTTTTTTTTTTTTTTTTTTAAGGTTTTTCAAGACAGGGTGTCTCTGTGTATCCTTGACTGTCCTGGACTCATTTTGTAGACCAGGCTGGCCTTGAACTCACAGAGATCCGCCTGCTTCTGCCTCCCTGGGTGCTGGGATTCTTTTTTTTTTTTTCTCTTTAAAGAAAGTCAAGGTATTCATGGAACATTATGATAATTTAATACTTTCAATAAATCAATATGATATTCAGTGATCAAATCAGGGTAAATAAGCATTTCTATCTCCAGTAATTTTTTTTTGAGACAGTCTCTTTTTTTTTAGATTTATTTATTTAATGTATGAGTGCTCTATCTGCAAATACTCCTACATGTCAGAAGAGGGCATCAGCTCCCAGTATAAATGGTCATGAGCCACCATGTGGTTGTTGAGAATTGGAACTCAGAACCTCTGGAACCACTGAGTCATCTCTCCAACCCTGAGCCTGTCTTTTTTATATGACTCTGACTGTCCTGGAACTCGCTCTGTAGACTAAGGCAGTCATCTGTATGAGCACAGGTGCCCAGGAGGCCAGAATTTCAGTTCCCTGGAGCTCAAGTTACAGCCAGTGTGAGCTACCATGTGGATCCTGGAAACCAAACTTATTCCTGCAAGAGCAGTTAGGTGATTTTAATCACTGAGCCATATGCCATTACTCTTGTGCTAATATGTTGGTGACTTTTAAATCTTTTTTTGTTTTTTTGAGACAGTTTCTCAGTGTAACAGGGCCCTGGCTTTCCTGGACTCGCTTTGTAGACCTGGCTGGCCTCCAACTCACAGAGATCCACCTGCCTCTGGAGTGCTGGGATTAAAGGTGTGCACCACCACACCTGGCTTTAAAATCTTACTAATTAGAATTATATTGTAAGTCGTTTCAGCCATTACCTTACTCTTTTAGTATTCTTTATTAAACTTTTCTGTCTTACTGGTATTTGCTAAATTTGTTCATTTATCACTGATTTGCTGCTTTACTTTTATTGTACAACAGGTGCTTGGATTACATTTTCAGGGTTCCATTTGGTACTTGTAGACCAAGTCTGATGCAAACATTGTGCTCTAGGTCATAGGAGTACTAACAATAACTTCTGTGAAGACATACCCATGCATGAATTCCCTGAATTATATTTAAAATGAAAGGTACTTCTTTCATGTGACAAACTCTCCCCCTACTACACCATTTACCAGTCTACAAATCTGAACTCCTTAGAGGACCTCAGCTTCTTCCTGACAAATGTCTTCTCAGAACTTATCTCCTGTATTAGTCATTACTAAAAAAGAGAAGAGGGCAGTGTAGCATCTGGGGATAAACTGCCATATTCCATTTGCTTTTCTGTGAGCAGGATTTCCAGTTTCCAAGCCTGATGGGATCTCCCAGCGGGAACATCATCTACAGGTCTTTGGTCTGGAGACTAAGAATAGAGAAATCATAAGAGATAACTGCTCAGGTGAGTAAGGCTGAGTCTGTCAGTAGAGAAGTAAGGTCCTGATGTTGAGCCAAGTTCTGGCTGAGCTCATATTCATACACACAGCTCTGCCATTCTGGAGTAGAGAGAACCTGCCTGTCTCTACAGTTTAATTCCTTTCATACAAGTCGTGCTAAGTCCCAGTTCTGGCATATTTTAAACCCGTTTTTGTGTTTGTTCCTTTGAAATTTCTGACTGGGTGTTGTCTTATTTTGCTGAAATAGCCTGTTCCTATCACCCCTTGATCCATTTCCGTCTCGCCTTGTTCCTGCTGTTCTTGCCCTTAGATCTGCTGTTGAAATTCTGTGCTTTGTGTGTGTGTGTGTGTGTGTGTGTGTGTGAAGTAAATAAAATTTGTTTATCTTTGAGGACACTACATTAGTTTCCTCCTATTTTTATTTATCCTTTTAAGCACAGGATACAGATTACATTTGCATTTTCTATTTATATATTGTATTAGATGGAGAGACCAGAGAAGAAAGCAAGCTGTTGATCCCTAAGCGGAAAATTTCAGAAGAAGTACATTCATACAAAGTGAGAGTAGGAAAGTTCAAACAGGACATTGCCCAAGATCCTGAGACCAGAGAGGTGTATAAGTCTGAGGACAGATTAGAAAGACTCCAGGAGATTCTAAGAAAATTTCTCTTTCTGGAGAGAGAATTTAGACAAATAACAATCAGCAAGAAGACCTTCAGCAGTGAAAAGAACAGTGAACCTGAGA
Organism: Lophiomys imhausi; assembly: GCA_907164525.1. Taxonomy (NCBI): domain Eukaryota; kingdom Metazoa; phylum Chordata; class Mammalia; order Rodentia; family Muridae; genus Lophiomys; species Lophiomys imhausi. The sequence goes on along the minus strand of CAJQZJ010034893.1, from coordinate 296,408 downwards.
AGAGCTCCAGTCTAGACTCCACACTTGATACAGATCAAAGAGTTCTTAGAATACAGACTGTTGATGACAGTAAGTATGACATGAACTTCAACCAGAACCCAGCTGTTGGTGAGCAAGAACCTACAAATCTAACACAGAGTTTTCCAAGTAGCGAATATAAAGAAAGCTTAATGGATCTGTCCCACCTTAATAAATGGGAGAACATGTCTACCCCTGACAGATCCTATAAATGTGATACGTGTGGGAAAACCTTCCATCAGGCTTCGGCTCTTACTAGACATCAGAGAATCCACACAAGAGAGAAACCCTACAAATGTAAGGAGTGTGATAAATCTTTCAGCCAGAGCTCAAGTCTTAGTCGACATAAACGAATACACACTAGAGAGAAATCCTACAAGTGTGAAGCGTCGGATCAATCCTGTGATGCCCCTGAGAAGTCTTGCAGCCAGAGCTCAGATGTGGTGCAACATAAGAAGGTTCATGCCAAAGCCAAGTCTTATAAGTGTGGAACCTGTGAAAGAGTCTTCAGCCGAAGTGTACATCTTACTCAGCATCAGAGAACTCACAAGGACATGACCTGTAAATGTACAGTGTGTGGCAGTGACTTCTGCCACACCTCATATCTAGTTGAACATCAGAGAGTACATCATGCAGAGAATTCCTACGAGTATGATGAATGTGGGCTGGCCTATGTTAAACAGCAAGGAATTCGTTTCCGAGAAAAGCCCTACACGTGTACTGAGTGTGGGAAAGACTTCAGATTGAATTCTCATCTTATTCAGCATCAAAGAATTCACACAGGAGAGAAACTGCATGAATGTAGCGAGTGTGGGAAAGCTTTCAGCCAAACCTCATGCCTTACTCAGCATCACAGAATCCACAGGAAAGAAAAATCCTATGAGTACAGCGATTACGAGGAAAGTTTCAGTCATAGTTCCAATCTCACTCTGCAGCAAGACATTCCAATTAGAGAGAGAGTCTTTGATTGTGATGCCTGGGAAGAGAACTTCAGTCAGAGAGCACACCTTGTCCAGCATGAAAGGGCCCATACCAAAGAGAAGCCTTATGAATGCAGTGAACTTGGGGAGACATTTAGTCAAGTTCAGGCTGCTTCATTCAATATGTGAGAACTGAGATCAGGGGAAGTTACACATGTACTGACTGAATGTGGTTATATCTTCAGTCATAGCCCTTGATCAGCATCAGAGAATTCGTACCAGAGAGAAACCCACTGAATGTGATGAATATTGGAATTTTTTTTTTGGTGTTAAATTCTTCATTGGCTCCTGTAAATCAGTGCTAGAATATATAGAATGTGGTACATTTTTCAGATTATTTTCATACCTTAGTCTTAGTTGAGGAATTTGTACTAGAGTAAAATTCTGTCAAATGTGAAAAAGCCATCAGTCAACTACCCTGTTGGTTCAATGTCAAATTTGTGCCATGCATAACCTTGAGGATAGATAGGTGTGTATGTGAGGAAACTCAGTCATACCTCAGTACTTGCTCATGTTGAACAGTCTGTACCCAAGAAATCACTTGGGTGTAGTAAATGTGGCAACTCTCTGTGAACATGGATCCATCTGTCACCAGAATGTACCAGGTGAGAATCTGGATACCATATAAATGGTAAGATCACAGAGTATCTGCACCAGATGAGACTGATAGAATGTAAATGGTGAAGTGTAACCACTGTATTTTCAGGCCTTATCCATTATCAACGTATCGGAGAGAAAATGGTTACTTCTGTGTGTAATTATTCCTGTTTAGTCCCAGTCTTTTTACTGCAGAATAACTGAATCCAGAATATAATTGGTGAATGCAGTCTTCTTCTTACAGCATCCTTTAATAAGTATTCTAAGTAGGTACGAGTATTTTACTTATAGAACTCATTTAAGTGAATTTATTTTAATTTGGCCTGTACAGATTAAAACATTTTTCTTTGAAATTGGTTCTTGCTCACAGTTTTCCCTAGGATGTTATAAACGATACCATTGTTGACGTAGCTTCTGGGGAGTAGCTCAGTGAGCTGTCTTTGTTCTTGGCCTGCGTGCTCTCCAAAGGAGACTCAGGCCTACTCTTTTGTAAGGACCCTTTATGCTGTTGTTTCTATAGCCACACCCTTGGCTCCTGTTGATTTCTGCATCTTTAAATGATGTTTTGGTAGTAAGCTTCACAGCAGCTGACACTGCAGTTCTGTGGCTCTTCTTTCCTTTGGTGAAGCTTCCTTTAAAGAGTTGTATTTCCACGTTAGCCATCCATAAGTTTGGAGGATTCAGTGTTCCTGAGTTTGTGGCAGGCGCCCAAACTTGCAAATGATGTCTAAGTTTTTAGCTGCCTTGTTTGCTTCCACAGCTCTCTAAAAGATGACAAGCCAGTAAGACTCCTGTTGACCTAGCTACGTTCATTCAGTGCCTACTTTGCATGTATCTGTATGTTTAGAATTTTTTAATATGCCTATATTGAAAGCCAACAAAATGCTCAGGTCTGCTTTTGATAGGTAAACAAAGAACACACAAATCAGAGTAAGGAAATACAGCCCTTCAATAAAGATGTTGCTGTTCTTAGTGATGTAATCTAGACAGTATTTCAAGAGAGTGGCAGGTCCGTTCCTGATAAAACCTTAACCATTAGGATTGCTTCTTTGTCTCCCCTCCACCCCTTCATCAAGCCAGGGTCGTATTTTGAAGTGTAGGGCTTTGTGCATAATTATTTGTGCATTGCCATACTTTTGTGTTAAGATGCATTCTTACTTTGTTGCCCAGGCTGGCCTTGAATTCCTGGGTTCATACAATTTTCCTGCCTCCCCAGTAGCTGGGATAATAGGCATGCGCTCCTGTGCCTGGATTTTATGTTTGTATTCTAATAGAATCTATAGGCCGTATAAAGATCATGACTGTTTTGATTTATAGAAGTGATCACAGGTGTTGAGTTCCGGGTCACTGCCCTATGCCACATAAAGTTCATGATTCTTTACATGGTGTCAAAGTATTTTTTTTCATCTTAAAATTCATAATACTTTGTGAATAAGAAAAGTGTTATTTAAAATTCTAGTTGTCAATCAAGCAGTTAAGGCTTTGATAGTTCAGATGTTGTAATGTTCACTAGGGATCCTCAACCAATATATAAAATAGACCGCTCACTCTGTAAACCTTGTGGCTAACCTCTAGGATAGTCCTACCACTGTATTTTACTTCTTTGCCATCAGCAAGCATAGTGTCTCGTCAGGGCGAGAAAACCGACATATCAAATCAATCTAAATGTAAAAGCAAATGAAAAATGCATGTTTTTTTGTCCCTATCAAACATGTATACTCTTACTTATAGAGACCAATAGTCACCTCTGGTTACTGAAGCAGAGGATTGATTCATCCCTAAGTAGCAGAATCTGTAAAAAATCACATGTATGCATTTGGGTTAGGAACGTGCTTTCGTACTTCTGCTTGAATAAAGGTGTGTTCAATAGTCTTAGACTCTTGTTTTCAAGCAAGTCTGGAGGCCCCAGCCAGAAGCATTGGGCACCTTGAATTTCCTCAACTTCTTGCTTGCTGCCCCATCCTCTGTGAGACTTAAAAGAGTGACTTGCTCTCTATTGATGCCTAACTTGCCTTTCCACAGACCTCTTATGAGTGTTTTGCCTGCATATGTATGTGCATTACATGTGTGCCTGGAGTCCACAGAGGCCAGAAAAAGACATCAGGTTTCCTGAAACTGGAGTTACCAGACAAGTCAGAGCCACCATGTGGGTGCTGAGAATCAAACTCCTGTTCTCTGCAAGAGCAGCCAGTGTTCTTAACTGCTGAGCCAGCTTTCTAGCCCCAGGATTGAGTGTTGATTCTGTTGCAATACTTCATAAAAGCAAACGGTGATTTCAGTAGAGGCCTAAGAATGTTTTGGTAGGTAAAGCAAAATTAGAATGCCAAAATAGTTTTTGAAGTAACTTCTCTGTTCAAGTAGATTTTTAGTTGGTGAAATAACTATGAGTTTATATTAAGCCTTTGGTTTTAGGGGAGGGAGAGAAGAAATCTGTTAGCTAAACACTTGATTCACTTGATATTTCACCACAGTTCTGCAAGACCTGGGCTGTGCAAAGAGGCTGAAGATCAGGCTGGAGAGACAGCTCAGAGGTTAAGAGCACTGGCTGCTCTTCCAAAGGTCCTGAGTTCAATCCCCAGCAACCACATGGTGGCTCATAACCATCTATAATGAAATCTGGTGCCCTCTTCTGGCCTGCAGGCATACATATCTTCAATACGGAACATTGTATATGTATTAAATATCTAAAAAAATCTTATCAAAAAAAAAAAAAAGACTGAAGATCCTAGGGTCTCACAGCAAGTTAATGTCTCAGGGTCTGATAGCTGATTCCCCAGCCACAGGGTTTTCTTTGAAGCTCTTCCCCCACTTCCCACTTTGCTCTGTAGACCAAGCTGTAGATCTTCGTGCTTCTGCCTCCTGAGTGCTGGGGTTAAAGGTGTACACCACCACCACCTGGCTTTTTTTTTTTCTAAGAAAGTAATTGGTAGGCTTAAGATAATTTTGACACACTGGGTTAACGAGTTAAACCCCTCAAATTCTAAGTTTGTTCTTAGCTTTTTCTGTTAGCTAAAAATAGCTGAAGGAGGGCCGGGCATGGTGGTGCACACCTTAAATCCCAGCAGTTTGCAGGCAGAGGCAGGTGGATCACTGGGGCCAGCCTGGTCTAGTCCAGGACAGCCAGAGCTGTTACACAGAGATACCCTGTCTCGAAAAGCCAAAGGGGGAAAAAAAAGTAGCTGAAGGACATAGAAGTCTTGACTTGGAGCAAAATAGGTAACAGGAATAAGCAAGCTTGGTTCCTGGGTGTGTGAAAGACATAAAAGATAGGGGGCCCTGGAAGAGTGTGTTAAAAGGTGTTGAATGTCCAAAGCTTATAAACAAGTGTCTTAGCTCTATTGCTGTGAAGGGACACCATGGACCAAGGCAACTAATTTAGAGAAGGAAACATTTAATCAGAGGCTTTCTTACAGTTTTCGGAGAATGAGTCCATGATCATGGTGGGGAGCATGGCTTCAGGCAGGAAGCAGAGGAATTGAGCCAACTGGAAATGGGCTTTTGAAGCTACAAAGCCCATCCCCAGGGAGACACCTCCAACAAGGCCTCATCTCCTTAATTTTTCCTAAACTGTCTACATACAGGCATCTAAACATTCAAATGTATGAGACCTATGGGGCCATTCTCATTCAAACCACCAGAACAAGATCTATCCACCTTTTCCTGTCTCCTAAGTATTGGTATTAAAGGCAGGCTTCTTTGTGTATATGTGCTATGAGGGTTTTGCTTGCATGATGTCTGTGCATCATGTGCATGCAATGCTAGCAGTTTTTAAAATTTTTAAGATACTTTTTTTTGGGGGGGGCTTTTTTGAGACAGGGTCTCTGTAGCCCTGGCAATCATGGAACTCACTCTAAACCAGGCTGGCCTTGAACTCAGAGATCTGTCTTCCTCTGCCTTCCAAGTGCTGGGATTAAAGGTGTGTGGCACCACACCTGGCCTAAATACATTTTTTATTCCTTGAAAATTTCATACATGTATGCAATGTTTTGACAACATGGCCATTTGTAAAACAGCAATACTAGGCTCTTGGACCTATGACCTCCCTGGTGTGACCAGGTTTGCAGTAGTAGGCATAAATTCACATGAAGCAGCCTCAAATCCAACCAAAAAGTGACAAGAGTTTGAAGGTGCTGAATAAGGGAATTCTATAGAGAGGGGGGAAAAATCCTTACCCAGGAAATGGATGTAAGCAATGTTCACCCCAAGTCTCCATATGGCATTGAATCCAGGCTTTATTAGGCAAATGCTATACCACTAAGCTACATTTCCAACCCCACCTAGGTTTATAGTAGTTAAAAGGAGGCCTCAGATTAGTCACTTCGGCAAAATATGACATTTCTACATACTGAAAATGTAGCTTCATCCATCCATCCTATCTAGTTGATGTTAGTGCTAACCAATGTGGCCATTGACCTAATTAAGTAATGGAATTAATCCATGAAATAAAGAGGACTGCAGGTTATTAATGCATTACTTTGGAAGTAGAAATACTTGGGCTCTCCTCAACTCTCTAAAGGGTCACTTTTGAGATTTCATATAACTTGCCTATGCAATAAAATCATGGTGAAAGATAAATGTAAAAGGTACCAGCCACATAGCAAGTGCTCAGAAAGTTCAGTGGACTCAGTAGATAAGGGTGCTTGCTGCCAAGTCTGGTGAGTCCAGTTTCATCCCTGGACTCTGTGTGGTGGAAGGAGAGTCTGACTTGTGCAAGTTATCCTCCAACCTCCACATCCCCACAATGCACACACACAAATACAAGGTCTAAAACGTCGTTTTTTTTTTTTAATGGGACTTGAGATAGGTCCGTGACTAAGCACTCTGCTCCTTTTTCAGAGGACACAGGTTGCATTCCCAGCACTCACATGGTGGCTCACAATTGTGACTCAAGTTCTTGGGAATCTGACACCCTCCTGATTCCATGGGCACTGCACACACACAAGAAAACACATAAAAATATTTTTGTTTTTCCAAGACAGTGTCTCACTATGTAGCTTTGGCTGTCCAGGGAATCACTGTGTAGATCATGGAGATATGTCTGCCTCTGCCTCCCAAATGCTGGGATTAAAGATGTGAGCCACCACATACATCAGGACCTGCGTTTAAATCCCAGCACCCATGCTATGTGACTCAAAACTGCAGGTTATCTCCAGCTCTGGGGATTTGATGCTCTCTGTGTACACCTGCGTGCATATCAGTACACTTACAAGTATGAATATATTTTAAAACCTTGAAAATCAGGCCAGCAGGATGTTTGATGCAAAAGCTTGATGATCGAAGTTCCAATCCCAGAACCCACAGAAAAGTAGAAGGAAAGAGCCACCACAAAGATATCCTCCAGCCTCAACACATGCTGTGGTACATGCTTTCACACACATAAGTAAAAATATAAAATCAAGACCCCCTAAGTTAATATAAACACAAACATGAAAACCAACTAATTCAGAAAACAGTCAATTTATCTGTGAAAAACTTGAATTGTCTAGGGCATTGGTTCTCAACCTGTGGGTCGAGACCTCCTTGGGGTCACATATCAGATATCCCGCATATTTACATTACAATTCATAACAGCAAAACTACCGTTATAAAGTAGAATTTTGTAGTTGGAAGTCAGCATCACATGAACTGTATTAAAGGAGTTGCAGCATTAGGAGGGTCGAGAACCACTGGTCTACGGTATAGATTAGCCTAAATTCGGAGAGCTGACTAAAGTGTAGTAGAAACTGTCTCCTGTTGAAGTTACCAACCATCTGTTTCATAACATTTATATCCTCCCTTTAGAATATGAACCAGTGATTAATCTGAGACTAAAACTGATTTTTTTTGAGACAAGGTTTCTGTGTATACCTGACTGTCCTGGACTTACTAGGCGTGCGCTACCACGCCAGGCAATTGCAGACAGCTGTGAACTGCCATGTGGGTGCTGGGATTTGAACCCGGGTCTTTTGGAAGAACAGCCAGTGCTGTTAACCGCTGAGCCATCTCTCCAGCCCCCTAAAATTGATTTTTAAAATGAACAAAAACAGACACAAAACGCAAAACCTGAACACTGGTATTTAGTTTGCTGATATTTTCTATTCAGTCTTGACTTTGATAAGGATGAGCTCTTTATACCTCGCCCATGTTTGTAAATTGGCAACATGAGTTGTAAAGTATAAGCTACCTCTCTTGCTCATGTTACAATACTCAGTCCGCTGCCCATCGTGGGTCTAGTTAGACACCTGGGCTCCGGTTTGAGGTGCAGGTTCATCCCCTGCATTTGCGTGCTTCTTTGCAGCTGGCATGTAAAATAGTAAAAGAGGCTCGTGAGGATTAATGACAGGTCAGCTTAAGTGCCCAACAGCTGTCAGCCGCTGTTTTTGCACAATAAATATGAACAATTCGCCCTCTCCCCCGCTGATCACCGAGAAGTAGGATTTCTGGCTTGCTCCAAGGCTTTTCATCCTATTTCACTGTGGTAGCCGCTGGAAATCCTTCTTTAGGTAGGTCTGGGCAGGGCTGGGTAAAGAACAGCTGGATGGCACTCAGCCATTAGGGGTCAGCTTGGCCTTGTGATCGCCTAAGGAGGTGGTTACAGAGCTAGGGAGGACCGACAGGGCGTGGGGCCATGACGAAGAGGAAGCCCAGTGAAGAGAAGATGGGTGAATATAGAAACCCATGGGTGATGACCATGGATACCCAAAGCATCCCATTCCTGACCTGGCGCCTTGACAACCTATCTTTGAGTTAGACCTTTGAGCTGCCTAGATGGGGCCTGGAAATGCACGTGGAATTTACCCCATGCCCAGGGCCCCAGGTCTGGACAGTGTTGGAGGCTAAGCATTGTCCTCCAGGAGCTGGGTATGGTGAGCCGCTGAGTGCTAGGCCTGGGCAGTGTGGGCCCTGTAGGAGATCTTATTGGGGGCAGGACTGGGACCTCCCAGTCCTGTCTCTTGGTCGCAGATGTCTGATCCTGTTTGGTTGTGTCCCTCCCACTGGGTGTAATCGAAGTTGTCTTTTCTGAGAAAGTGCTTTCAACAGCCTCCTGGTGGGTGGGTTGGGAGCCCCCTCACCTTTACACCCTTTTCTGAAGTGACTGCATACCGTGTGTGTGTGTGTGTGTGTGTGTGTGTGTGTGTTGTTTTTTTTTTTTTTTTTTTGGTTTTTTGAGACAGGGTTTCTCTGTATATCTCTGGCTGTCCTGGACTCACTTTGTAGACCAGGCTGGCCTTGAACTCACAAAGATCCACCTGCCTCTGCCTCCCGAATGCTGGGATTAAAGGCGTGTGCCACCACCGCCCGGCCTGTGTGTGTTGTTTTGAGACTGTTTCACTGTGCAGCCAACGCTGACCTAGAGTTTGTTTTGGAACTCAGTCCAACCAGAAACTCCAGGCAGAACTTTCTGCCTCAGCCTCCTGGGCTGGTTAAGTGTCCATTCCATAGCCCTATCCAGTTCTTCAGCTCTGTTCTGAAGATTTGTTGTTGTTGATGTTTGAGACAGGATTTCTCTGTGTAACAGCCTTGACTGTCCTGGACTCACTTTGTAGACCAGGCTGGCCTTGAACTCACAGAGATCCATCTGCCTCTGCCTCCCGAGTGCTGGGATCAAAGGTGTGCACCAGGTTCTGAAGAATTTTTATAGGAGATCTCTGCTTTGGATCAGTATCTTTGAAGACCGGTCCAAGCCCAAGGAGACACTTGAGTGAAGTCACTGGATTCTATGTGTCCATCCCCAGAGTGGGAGCCTCCCTAGATTGAAGGCATGAAGCCGACCTAGCTGGTTTATCTTTGTGGTATAGGTATCTGTTCTTCCATTCAGGGACTCAGAACAGATACTGAAGATTTAACCCACACTCTCACAATTCAGATTATAGCAGGCCTTTATTGTAGTCCTTCAGTGAACTACTCTACCTTTAGTGTTTGTGAGAACAGATTTTAATACAGCTAATGAGTTTAAGTGCCTCGCCCATCTAGAAACACCTTCACAAAGACATCCAGAAATAACAATGTCCGCCCTATCTGGGCATCCCTTAGTCCAATGAGGATAACACATAAAATCTGTTGTTATGTTTTCCTGAAGACGGAATGCGTAGTATTTCATGCTCATGTAAGGAAAATAATGGGAAGCTGTTTTTGTTTTCTCCTTTTTGATACCTTGTTGGTCTTGAACAGAGAGATCAGCCTGTGCCTTCTCAGTGCTGGGATTAAAGATGTGTGCCACCACACCTGGCTGGTTTTTTTTTTACACCTCCTCCTACTTGCCCCAACCTGCTGTTTTTTTAATTTTCAAGATTGGTATAAGAAAAAGGCTGCATTTCAAACTTCACTGACAAAAAATCTCATCCTAACATGAGACAAAAGTTCACTGCTATATAATTGTTCAGGAAAAAGCACTTGAACAGGGTGACATATAATTGATCAAAATTAAATTTAAAGCTGGGAATGGTGGCACACACCTTTAATCCCAGCATTCGGGAGGCAGGGGCAGGTGGATCTCTGTGAGTTCAAGGCCAGCCTGGTCTACAGAGTGAGTCCAGGACTGCCAGAACTGTTACACAGAGAAACCACCTCCCCCTTTTCTCTCTTTGTTTTTTTTGAGACAAGGTTTCTCCATGTTTCCCTGGCTGTCCTGGACTCACTTTGTAGACCAGGCTGATCTTGAACTCCTGTCTACCAAGTGCTGGGATTATAGGGGAGGGTCACCATGCCCGGCTTTTTTTTTTTTTTTTTTTGAAACCCTGTCTCAAAAAAATTTTTTATCACCCTCCCCATTTTCAGTACTGATTGTAAATTATTTTAATCATTAAAGGAGGCTGTAGGACTTGGGACACTTCAGTTGACAGAGTGCTGGCCTGCCACAGAGGAGATGCTGAATTCTTATCCTACTACAGCTGGTTCACGCCTGAATCCCAGCACTAGAAAGGTGGAGGCAGGAGGATCAGAAATTCAAGCTTATTCTTGGATATATTGTGAGTTCAAAGCCAGCCTACTCTACATGAGACCTGTCTTAAAACTAAAAGAATCTAGGAGTATAGAGCCTGACTAAATCCATCTTGAAAATAGATTCCATTTTGTGTTAAGTTTGACTCAGAGCTGACCTCCAGTTCCAGAACAACAACAAAATGTACCCGACCTTGCATTCCATTGGTGTTCCCTCGTCATCACCAGACAGCTCACTCTGAGAAAGCACCCAAAAAGTCTAAACAAACTTTCTGATGGTCAAGCTGACCCCAGCTGGTTAGTCAGTATCAACGAGCCAATCAGAAATGGACATGACTAGTTACCCAAATGTCATCCAATCATATGATAGAAAACCTGTTTCTTTGTGTAAGTCTCTATATAAACCCTGTAGTTTTGGAGTTTGGGGCTCTCAACTGGGACTTCTGAGTCAGTGAGCATTGAGAGTCCAAGCTTTGAACTTGAATAAACAACCCTCATGCATTTACCTCGGAGTTGGCTCCTGGGTGTTCTTTGGGGTCTGGAGAACCAGGCAGAACAGGGACTGGAGAGATGGTTCAGCAGTTATGAGCACGGATTGCTCTTTCAGAGGACCGGGCTCAATTCCCAGCACCCACATGGCAGCTCACAACTGTGTCAGATCTTGCTGTCTCTAACTCCAAGATCTGACACCCTCACACAGACATAAATGCAGGCAAAACACCAATGTGCATAAAATTAAAAAAATTATTAAAGCCGGGCGGTGGTGGCGCACGCCTTTAATCCCAGCACTTGGGAGGCAGAGGCAGGCGGATCTTTGTGAGTTCGAGGCCAGCCTGGTCTACAAAGCGAGTCCAGGACAGCCAGAGATATTCAGAGAAACCCTGTCTCGAAAAAAAACAAAACAAAAAAAAATTATTAAAAAAGAAACTAAGGGCTGGAGAGATGGCTCAGCGGTTAAGAGCACTGGCTGCTCTTCCAGAGGTCATGAGTTCAATTCCCAGCAACCACATGGTGGCTCACAACCATCCATAATGAAATCTGGTGCCCTCTTCTGGCCTGCAGATATACCTGCAGACAGAACACTGTATACATAATAAATAAATCTTAAAAAAAAAAAAAAGAAACTAAAAGAAGCATTGGCCAGGTGGTTCAGTGGATAAAGGCACTTGGTGCCAAGCCTGAAAACCTGAGACCCTGTGGCAGAAGGAAAAAAAAAAAACTTCCCCAGGTTGTCCTCTGACCACATGTGTGCTGTATCACAGGCACAGGATAGACACACACTACACATAATTAAAGATAAGTAGTTTTTAAAAAATCTCATCTGAAACCCAACCTTTTTAATTATTCAATACTTATTTATTAATAACTATATTTACTTATAAACATTCACTTAACTACTAACCCTATGAATGACTACAATCCCTATTACCTGCCCACTAAACCTATTGATAACTATTACAACTATTTTCATAACCTTTTAGAAGGATACAGTCTCTGGGGCAGGTCCTCAGTCGTCAGGAACACAGTTTTTGTGGTAGACCCTTTAATGCACTTGGCAGTCTTTCTTCTGGAATATCTCAGACGTAGATCTGTCAGGGTAAATTGGCTATGGCAACTTCACCTTAAATAAGGCTTGAGGCTTTCTTCTCTCTGGAAGACCTCAGCCGTCTGTAAGCCAACTTATTTCCTTTGTATCAGCAACTCTGCCGCTCTGCCTCAGTCTTTAAAGCTGGCCACAGTTCCGTCCAGGCCGCTGTTCGGACAGGTCAAACCCCTCTAGGCAAAAGCTGAGCCACAGGGTTTAGTCCTTGGCCTTTTGCTGTCTTGCTGAGGCTTTATCTGCTCACCAGCTTCTTTCTGCCTCAGGGAGATCTGGCCATTGGTCTACCAATACTTTCTCCATTAGAGGATACAAACTACTTTTCTTTCTTTCTATTGTGAGGACTCGATAGCATCAGAGCTCTCTAGCATGGGGCCCAGGCCCCATCCACTTGTCCTTAAGTAGGATCTCTCCTTGTTCCACCTGCTTCAGCTTAATCTGGGCTCTGCTCACTTAGCAGCTGAAAACAATGTCAGTCCATAAACCTTGGTTTTAGTCCATAGAGTCTCTCCTTGTTTCACCTGACTTCATCCTTGTTTTTAGTTCATAAGATGATAAGCTAATTGCCCACAGCCAAGTTGATCTTCATGTCCCAGATTAAGAGACTGTATCAGAAACCCTGAGATATTTATTAAATCTAGTTTATATTAATCTATCTTCCCTTACACTCATCTCTGTAAATAAATTATGTATTGTAAATTAAAAAAAAAAAAGAAAAACAAAGAGCTGTGGAAGTACTTTTGCTGGGCATGGCATTGTTACAGTTATTCTAAAGGGCCTGGAGAGATGATCAGTGGTTACAATTGATTTCTGCTCTTGTAGAAGACCCAGATTCAGTTCTTGGAACCCACATCATGCAGCTCACAATTCCTATTCCAGGGAATCTGATGCCCTCTTCCCACAGGTATATATACACACACACATAAAATTAAGACTAACTAATTAAGATATATTTATTCTAGGTATCTAGGAAAGATAATCTATTTCCTTTTAATTTTGTTTATTTGTTTGGAGATAGGATCTCATTGTGTGGCCTGAGATAACATTGAGCTCTTGATCCTTCTGCCTCCACCTTCTATGAGCTTCGATTTTAGGCATTTGTCATCATGCCTGGCTTCAAGTAAGTGCTTTTAAAAACAATTAAAAAAATTAGACCGGGGCACAGGTAGATGGCTCAGTAAATCAAGCCCTTGCTGTACACCTGTGAAAACCTGAGTTAAAGCCGGGCAATGGTGGCACCACACACATGGGCAGGCACACACCTCATACACTCACTCAAGTCTTGTTTTTTTTGTTCTGAGGCTAGGGAGAGGTTTCAGTGAATAAGTGCTTGCTGCTGGAGCCTGAACCTTAGTGCTCCTGTAAAAACTAGCCGCAGCGATCGATGCACACCTGTAATCCTAGCACCCAGAGCTTGCTGCTCAGCCACTCTAGCAGAAATGCTTACCTCCATATTCAGTGAGAGGCTTTGTCTCAAAAAAAATAAGATGGAGCCAGGTGTGGCAGTGCAAACCTTTTAATCCCAGCTTTCAGAAGGCAGACCCAGGTGGATCTCTATGAGTTTGAGGCCAACCTGGTCTACATGATGAGAGAGATTCTGTCTCAAATACCGATCATGAGGATCACCAAGGAAGACAACCACATGAGTGCATCAACTCCGTTGGCACATGCGTGCACATGGCATACACACATCACACACAGACACCCGGGGTAAACAAAAAAGAAGAAAAGAACATTCTCCTTATTCTGCCCTGGATTTATGCTTTGAGTTGTAGGCTTCTTAAGTGATCCTAGCTACCTGGCCACTGGAGTGTCACTTACTTATGCCATCTGGTTTACAGATGATGTCTTTGGCTAGAGTGGAATGAGTTTGTGACTCTAGCTGGGCCAATCAGAGTGTTTTCCTGAGAGGTTCTGCAGGATGTGAGGGTGAGGAAGACATTCTTTCCCTTAGTGGTTGAACATTAGGGATTGAGTCTTCAGGCTGATGACGTTCAGGGAGTGGGGACTCAAAAGTGGGTAGATAACCCTTCTGGGATCAGTGGGAAGAGGTGTGCATAGGTCTCTGTGGCCTGCACCTCCCCCAGTCACATCAGAAGACCTCTACTGCCAGAACTCTCCCAAAGTAAATCTGAAGCACTGCTGAGTCCTGCCACATGCTTCTGAAAGATAGATTGTCCCATTGATTATGGTACATTCACACCACCTCTTCTTTTGTTCTTTGAATGTGACCTGACTGGTGGGGTGAGGAAGATGCCCAGCTGGATGCTGCCTCAATTTTTGTTTTTAAAAGATTTTGTATTATAAATTCTGTATGGAGCACCTATACAGAATTGAATGGGTCTGTACATCTGAGTGAAATCACCTACAAAGGCCAGAGGAATCAGTTCCCATTGAGCTGGGGTTACAGGCAGTTGGGAGCTGTTTGTCATGAGGGCTTGAAGCCTAACTCTCAGGACCTCTGCAAGTGGAGTAAGCCATCTCTCTACTCCTGTGGCTTTTTTTTTTTTTTTTTTTTTGTGAGGCAGGATCTCGTGTAGCCCAGGTAACCTCAAAGTTACTACCTAGCAGTGGGTGATCTTGAATTTCTGATCCTGCTGTCTTTACCTCTGAGGATTAAGGTATTTGCAACCATGCTTGGTTTATGAGATGCTAGGGATTGAACCTAGAACCTTATGCATACTAGGTAAGTCTTTTTCTAACTCAGCTTTAGTTCCACGATCTTGGCATTTGAATTCTCATGAGGTATACTGGATGTGGTAGTGCACACCTTTGATCTCAGCACTCAGGAGGTACAGGTAGATGGATCTCTGTGAGTTCAAGTCCAGCGTGGTCTACATAACAAGTTCCAGGCCAGCCAGGACTACACAGAGAACCCTGTCACAAACCAAAACCAAAATAAAATAAAATAACAAAAACTCAAAAACCTTATCAGTTACTTTTGGAGATTGTGGTGGTTTAAATAAGCGTAATGACCCCATAGGCTCATATATTTGAATGATTAATCATTAGGGAGTGGCACTATTTGAAAAGATTAGAAGGATTGGAAGGTGTGGCCTTTGGGCTTTGAGGTTTCAAAATAACATGTCAGGCCTAGGCTTGCTCTCTGTGCCTGTGGATAAAGATGTAGCTCTCAACTACTTTTCCAGCACTATGACTGCCATACTCCCCACCAGGTTGAGAATGGACTAAGCCTCTGAAATGATAAGCAAGCCCTCAGTTAAATAAATGCCTTCATTTGATTTTTTTTTCCAAGAATTGTCTTGGTCATGGTGTCTGATCACAACAATAGAACTTTGACTAAGACAGAGAACAAAATCATGTCCTGTGCAGGAAAATAGATGGAACTGGAGAGCATTATATACAAAATAAGCCAACTTGGGAAGATATTCATAGGGTGGTTTCTTTGATCTACAGAAAATGGATTTGAAGAAAATAAAACATGAACAGAGAGGAGAGTATTTGAGACCTGCAGGAACGAACAAGCTGGGCAGTAGAGGGTAACATGCCTTTAATCCCACCACTTGGGAGGCAGAGTCAGGTGGATCTCTGTGAGTTTGAGGCCAGCCTGATCTACAGAGTGAGTTCTAGGATAACCAGTATTGTTACAAAGAGAAACCCTATCTTGAAAAAACTAACTAACTAAATAGATAGAAGCAATTTTAAGTGAAAAGAAATAGTAGGGACCCTTTCTGTTGGATGGCAGAAAGGTTTGAATGACGTATCTAGAAAAGTCACCAAGCAGACATGGGGAAGGAAGCATATCCAACAATACTTGGGATGTCTACTCCCACCCCCTCAGGTTTCCTGCAGGCTTCCCTGGTCCATAAGCAGCAGCAGACACCTGCCTTCCCAGAAGGCTGTCTGCCAGCACATTAAAAACAGCTACCTGGATGGTTTTAAACCCTCCAGTAGTCTTCTAGTCCTGAGACAAGGGTGGGTTCTAGACATGGGAAGCCCCTCACTGGGCTGGATACATAGTAGTACTCTTTTTCTGAGTACACTTAACAGTGGATGCATTTAGCATTTTTATGATGTTTTTGTTCATTGCTGTATACTGTATTCTCTTATTTTCTTTTTTTGTAGTTTGGTAGTTTCAGCCTAGGATCTTGTGAATGCCCTTGGCCTTTTTCTACTTTTTTTTCATGATTTTTTTTTCCTCATTTTGAGACATGGTCACAAAAAGTTGCCCAGGTAAGTTGCTAATTTGGAACCTTCCTACTTCTGCCTCTCAAGTAAATGAGACTACAGGCTTGAGCTACCAGGTCCAACCAGTATGCCTTGCTTTTTAAAATTGCTACATTTTAGTGTGTGTGTGTGTGTGTGTGTGTGTGTGTATGTGTGTGTGTGTGTGTGTGTGTGTGTACCATGTTATAAAGCACATGTAGGGACAACTTAAGGATTTGATTCTCTTCTTACACAGTGTGAGTCCCAGGGTTCAAACTCAAGTTGTCAGGTCTGACAATATAAGTACCTTTATCCACTGAACCATCTTGCCAGGTGACTGGTTTTTATTAGTGCATATTAATTGTACAAAAGGGTCTCCCTATGACATTCTCATACTTGTACAAAATACAATGTACTTGGACAATTTTTCCTTTCTGTCACCTTTTTTTCCCCTCTGTGTAGCCCTGGCTGTCCTGGAACTCACTCTGTAGACCAGGTTGGCCTCAAACTCACAGAGATCCATCTGCCTCTGCCTCCTGAGTGCTGGGATTAAAGGCGTGTGTCACCATGCCCGGTTATTTTTGTTTATTTTTTTATGTATATGCGTTCATGTGAGTGCTCCCACTCATATTTGTGCCAGTGTGCTCATGCAGAGATCAAAGGACAATTTGTGGGAGTCAGTTTTCTCCTTCCACTTTGCTGGTCCAACAGCTCAAACTCAGGTTGTCTGACATGAGAGCAAGCGCCACCTCCTGCTCAGTCATGTTTTACAGATGAAGAAGTGAGACCCAGGAAGACTTCATTTACCTGTAGTAACCATGCAGGTCTTCGCAGCTGGGATTCAAATGCTGCAGATCTGGCTTTTGGTGACTCTGAACAGCAGGGCTAGAGAGCCTCTGGGGGCTGGCTACTTTGACAAGAGGGAGGGCTGAGAGGCAGGACCTGGAGCGATTAACACCAGGAGGGCCTAGCTGAACAGCCTGTGCTGGAGATCTTAGCCTCCACATTCAAATGGCACCAACAGGTTCTCTGAAGCCTAGGCTCAAATCCCCATATTACTGGCCCTAGGGAACTCACCTGGAAGGAAATGATACCCTGAGACAGAGACCTTATTATTGCCCCAAGCAGAGGGCTGGGCAGACAAGCAGGGTGTTAGTGTTAGGCCTGTTCGGATGGGAAGGTATCCTGGGAAATTGTGAGCTAAGGAACCACATAGCTCTTTTAGTTGGGACAGTGTCCCAGTGGAGGAAGGGCATCCTGAGGCATGAAAGGCCAGGAACCACACAGCTCTGAGAGGAGGTCTCTGCTGAAGAGATGTTGCAGCTCACAGGGGAGGGTTTCCCCAACCCCAACTGAGATGTGGAGCTCAGGAGCCCGAGTCCTATTTCTTCTTCACTTAATTACTTCTTGGCTTCTTTGCTTCTTTCAAGTCCTGAGCTTGGAGAGCTCAGGGATTGGTGGGTTCTCCTGCTCAGGGATTGGTGGATTTTTTGTCCATACTTTTCAACTCAAATTAGTATAATCTGGGATGAGTCCTACTGAGGAGCTGGAGATGACCTTTGTGACAAGGTCACAAGAGGTTGTGAATATAGGTTGGAAATGTTATGACAGGGCGGTCTGGGGGAGGAGCTGGGCTGCTGAAGTTCCTCAGGCAGGGTTCTGGCCACTTTCCTGCCTTGAGGGTTTACAAAGTTTATGAAGTTGCCAATATTACAAAAGGAGTCAATGGCAAGGAAGCCTTTCTGTGCAGCAGGAATAGCTGACAGAGAGTGGAGAGGAGGTGCTGCCTTTGTGGACAGCATGTATGCTGAAGCAGGAAAGATGTTGTCACCTAGATAGTTCCCAATTTCTCTCCATACATTACAGCATCAACCTTCAGCCATTTGGCCCCATTTCTCTGATAAATATTGATTGCAAAGCAGGAATTATGAAGGACTTGCCTACCCTGTCTTGGCAGAGCTAGGCTGTCGACTTACCTGCTTCCAAGTTTTGTCCTGTTTGGACAGCATTCTGTCTACAGTTGAAGCAAGCGAGTTTTCTTGCCAAGTGATAGATAGGCTTGCCACTAATTCAACCATCTCCAATTGGAGATTCTTCGATGTTCATCTTCTACTTGGAGTAGAATAGGGAGGGGGTGCTATCAGAAGCTGACATGTCTCAATATCAAAAAAGTCTTATGTTAAGAAAACATCTTTGAATGCCATATTCTGCAGATCTCTTGAGGTTTTTGAAGACCACCTATCTATCTCCTTATATTTGGGTAAGCAAATGTTGCTTGTCTCTTAGCAACTTGATTTCTGATTAACTTAGAAAATAACTGTGATAGACTGCCCTAGTACCTAACAAAATGACATGCTTGAATGACTATTAGTTTGCATTTCTTAATTATCCTAAATAGTTATGACAGTTGCTAACAAAAGGCCAAAATTTCACATTTTAATCAGTGTTTTTAAAAGAGTGGATGAGAGAGGGGTTGTCTGTCCCTTAGGACCTTTTTGATGTTTTAAAAGGGTGAGCAGTGCTTCACCCTGGGAAGCTCCTAGGCCAACGGAGGAGGTGGAACACATACAGGGAAAAATCAGGTTGAGTTTTCTCCCAAGTTTACACACAGAGGCCTACCCTGAAGTGGTACCAATACAGAGGATACTGGGACAGGAATTTCCGATGGGTCCCTGGGAGAGGAAGCATATAACTTTCAGGTGAGTTGAGGAGAGACAGAATTAAGGAGCCACATGGGCCGAGGAAAGCCGGAAGCCTGAGAGGACAGCAGGTGCTTTCCTTGTCCTCACAGGATCTGTGCCTTCTTGGCCTTGTTGCTGCATTCCTTTGAAATCCAGAGTCTGAGGATGAAGCCGACCCCATGCAATTCTCTGTGCAGTGGCCCTACTATATACTGGGTATTGGTGTCCTTCTTTTCCTAGTGGCTGTGGAGTATCCTCAGCTATAGGCCTTCTCTTTTGAATTTTTGCTGATGTGTATGAACACGTGCATGCATGTACACATGTGTGTGTGTGTTTGTGTGAGTGTGTGTGTATGTGTGTACTGTACACATGTGTGGAGGCCTAAGGTTGATGACAAGTGTCTTCCTTGATTTCTCTCCTTAAATATTAAATAACATCACCTTAAATATTAAGGTAGAGTCTGTCCTTTGAACCCAGAGCTTGCTGATTTGATGAGTCTAGCTAGCCAGCTTGCTTGTGGGATCCTGACTGTCTCCTGTTTGCTGGTTCTGCAGGTGAGTTGCCTGTCCTTTACCTGGATGCTGGAGATTCAAACTGCAATCTTGCACTTGTGTGACAAACACTTTTATTTGCTGAACCATATCCCACACTCTGAAAATTTGGTGCTTTTGTGGTCTTCTATAATGATGAGTAATAACTTACTGTTTACCTCAACTTCGAAGACTTCAGTTATGGGGCTGGAGAGACGGTTCAGTGAGAGGTTAAGAGGACTGGCTGCTCTTCCAGAGGACCTGAGTTCAATTCCCATTGTGCCACATGGCAGCTCACAACTATCTGTAACTCCAGTTCTAGGGAATCTGATGCCAATTTGTGGCCTTCATGAGTACCAGGCATGGAAATGAACACATTAAAAAAAAGATTTTTGTCTATGCATATGGGCTCAATCTGTCTCTTTCCCTCCCCTGTTCTCCCTTATATCCTCCTCCTCCCTCTCCCTCTCCTTCTGTGCATTTGCACATACATGTAGATACTTGTAGAGGCCAAAAGATGGCATCAGATCCCCTGGGTCTGGAGTTAAAGGTGATTGTGAGCCACCAGTCATGGGTACTTAGACCCAATTCTTCATGTCATTTGAAAGAATAGCAAGCATTCTTAACCAATGAGCCATCTCTCCAGCCTCTTATCTTAACTTGAACACATTCTCTGTTGCAGGGGACAGCATGGAAGGCACATAAAGGGCTTGTGTAAGAGGGAGGAGTTTCCTCCCAGGAAGGCACTTTGTCTGTCTCCTATCCAACCCCAGCTTTTGCTGTAACCTAGGTAGCATCTGCCTCTTTCACGGTGCAGCTTGCCTTGGCTGCTGTTTCTCGACCATTTCCAAGAGTATGGAGGAGATGCAGGGGTCACTCCCCTACCTGGAGAATCTGGAGAATCTGGGTGGAGATCTAAGTTCAGTATGGAAGGAGATACTACTGAAGGAGGAAACAGTCATCTAGACAGACCTAAGCTCTGCCCCATGTCCATCTGTGCGTGTGGTCCTAAGCATACCTCCCTTACCTTGCCCATCTTTGCTGCCATTAAGAGGCTTCATAAAGTTGGGGCTGGAGAGATGGCTCAGAAGTTAAGAACACTGTCTGTTCTCCCAAGGGTCCTGAGTTCAATTCCCAGCAACCACATGGTGGCTCACAACAATCTACAATGAGATCTGGTGCCTTCTTCTGGAGTGAATGTATACATGCAGGCAGAACACTGTATACAAGATAAATAAATAAAAATCTTTTAAAAAATTAAAAAAAAGAGGCTTCATAAAGTCTGGCTAACCCTCTACTCCTTTGTACTGGCAGTTATCCTTCCTTGTTTGCAACATGGAATATGATCAGAATTCCTTGAACTAACTACTGGCTATTCGAGGATTTTCTTTTTTCTTTGTTATTTTTCAGGTGTCTCTTTTTTCTTTTTCTTTCTTTCTTTTTTTTTGTTTTTGTTTTTCAAGACAGGGTTTTTCTGTAGGCCTGGCTTTCCTGGAACTCACTCTGTAGACTAGGCAGGCCTTGAACTCACAGAGATCCACCTGCCCTTGCCTCCCGAGTGCTGGGTCTAACAGCATACGCCACCATGCCCAGCTCAGGTGTTTCTTAAAAGAAGAAGAAGGAAAAGGAGAAGGAGAAGGAGAAGGAGAAGAGGAGGAGGAGGAGGAGGAGGAGCCACTCTGTTGTTGACCTATTTTTCAAAATTCAAACCTGGAAGCCAAAAGGAGAAAATATATTACATAATCAAGTGAAGCAGATTTTAAAATAAGAATAAAATCACACTAGATATTTGAATTGCCAGGCATGGTGTTGCATGCCTTTAATCCCAGCATTTGGGAGGCAGGGGCAGATGGATCTGTGTGAGTTCAAGGCTAGCGTGGTCTACAAAGTGAGTCCAGGACAGTCAGTGATACACAGAGAAACCCTGTCTCAAAAAACAAAAACAAAAACCAAACCAAACCAAAACAAAAAACTTACTTAATTTTGAGACAGGTTCTGACTATGTAGTTCTAGGTGGCCTGAAACTATGTAGACCAGGTTGGCCTTGAACTCACAGAGATCTGCCTGCCTCTGCCTCCTGAGTGCTAATATTAATGTGTACCACTATGTCTGGCCTGAGCACCGGTCTCCGGTTCCAGTACCCTTCTCTGTCATTTCCTGAAAGGAAAAAAAATCATGTCTAATCCCAACTAGAATGTCACTTGCTCTAAGGTAATCCTCTTATCACAAGATGGTTCTTGGTTTCACAGAGAATTTGATATACATATCTTTTTAGTAATTCTGTTTTAGTTAATACATTACAATTAGAAAGTTAAAAACATAGTCATTACCCAGGTGTGGTATTCTAGGGAGGCAGAGGCAGATTCTCTGTGAATTCAAAGCCGGCCCAGTCTACATAGCAAGTTCCTGAATAGCCAGAGCTACATAGAGAGACCTTGTCTCAAAAAACAAAACAAAACAAAACAAAACAAAAACAAAAACCAACCAACCAAAAAAAGCATACAACCAACCAAGCAACCAATCAAGAAAAAAGCAAGAACAGCTTTGGGGAGATTGTGTTTATTTTAGTTCACAATAGGGAAGTCTAGGCAGTCGGAACTTGAAGCAGGAGGCCACATTACACCCACAGTCAAGAGCAGGGAGAAATGAATTAATATACGCATGCTTCATTCTTACACAGCCCAAGATTCAAACCCAGGGAATGGTGCCACCCACAGTAGACTGGGTCTTCCCACATCATGGCCACTGGCAAACCTGGCAGGGAGAGATCATATAACCCTTCATTAAGATTCTAGGTGATCCTGGATTGTCAAGGTGACCGTTAAGACTGACTATCACATTTTCTAAACAAACATAGTGCCAAATTGCCTTCTAAATATTTATGTACAGGGCCAGTGAGATGGGTTAGTGGGCCAAGTTGCTTGCCCCCAAGCGCAATGGTCTGAGTTCTATTCCTGGGACCTACATGGTGGAAGGACAGAACTGACTCCACAGATTGTCCTCTGACACACACTGAATGAGTGCATATAAAAATGTTAAATATTATGTTTATACCCACAGACTAATGTATCTCTTAGCCTAGGGAAGAGAAGCTGCTTTTTGTAGAGACTCATTAAAAAGAACGAAAAAAGGGTTTGGAGGTGCAATCTATGCACGCAATAGAGCCAGGCCATGAGGGCCTGGAGTAGCCAAGACCGACCATAGAGAGAGAACTCCTCTGGGACCTCCGAGCGTCCTAGAGAGGAACCGGACACGGGCCCTTTCCGTAGGGCACCTGCCTGACAGCGTCCGCTACCCACTTCCGGTCCGCGCAGGCCGGGGCAGGTGCTGTGGGCGCGTTCAAGGCCGCGGCCGGGGCGGGACGGGAAGGGGCCCGCTGCAGCTCCGCGGGGTAACTGCGGCCCCGAAGTCGCGTCTCCACGCACAGCCGTGGTCTCAGGTAAGATTCACGCGGGTCGCGGCCCGGCCAGGGGCCAAAACGCTGGGTGTCCACGAACCGCAGGGAGACCTTGACCCTGGGACTCTGGAAAGCGGCACTAAGCAGTTTTAGATGCGGATGGGGGACGTTCATTAGAAGAATAGCCACGCGTCACCCTGTGTCTGCCAGAGCAGGGTCCACGAGGGCCTCTTGTCCTCAGGGCACCGGCAGATCGAGCTAGGCAATAGCTGGGACGTTCGAGAGAGTGCTGTAGATGCAAAATGGGGGTCGGTTTAAGGGGCGGGGAGAGAAACACACAAACATCCAATAGAATATGTAGCAGAAGGTGGTGGCCTGTGGCCTGCTAGTTGCGTTAAGCAAAGCGCCTTAGTATTCCGGGCTTGAGTCTGTTTCTGCAGCCTGCATGCTCCGGAAGTAAACAAGACTCATTTTACGGTCTGCATTGCAGCCTCTTTTTCCTCAGTTGTAATGTTCGTCTCCCACCTGTCATTCCCTTCCTCCTTTTCCCTCTCTTCCCTCCTCCTCTTCTCCTCTCCCTCTCTTCCAGCTTTGTAGCCAGTTTGACTTGGAACTCACCATCCTCCTGCCTTGGCCTCCTAGGTTCCAGGATTACAGGCAACTAACGACATGCCTGTTTTCCTTTCTTTTTTCTAATTTTTTTTTGTTTTTTGTTTTTTTTTTTTTGGTTTTTCGAGACAGGGTTTCTCTGTATAACAGCTCTGGCTGTCCTGGACTCGCTTTTGTAGACCAGGCTGGCCTCGAACTCACAGAGATCCGCCTGCCTCTGCCTCCCAAGTGCTGGGATTAAAGGCATGCGCCACCACCGCCCGGCTTCCTTTCTTTTTTCGAGACAGGTTCTTACTATGTAGCTCTGACTGTCCTGGGAGTCACTCTGTAGACCAAGCTGGTCTCGAACTCACAGAGATCCGCCTGCCTCTGCCTCCCAAGTGCCGGCATTAAAGGTGTTCACCACTACTCCCAACTTTTTCTTTCTTCCTTTTTTTTTTTGGATATATTTTTATTTTATGTGTGTGAGTTGTTTTTCCCTGTATATGTGTCTATGCACCACATGCCTGTTGTCCCCAGAGTCCAGAAGAGGCAACAGATCCCCTGGAACTGGAGTTACAGATGGTTGTGAGCTACCATGTGGGTGCTGGGAACTGAACCTGGGTCCTCTGCAAGAGCAACCAGCGCTCTTAATCACTGAGCCATCTCTCCAGCCCCATCTTTCTTCTTTTTAAACCTCTCATATTTTTGGAGGGAGACAGCTATGTATTACTGCTTGCATATTCTCTCTGCCTCATCTTTCACTTATTCTCTGACATTTTTGTACATGTGTACAATATATCTTAATTATATCTACCTTAAATCCCCTCTTCACTCCTCCCAGGGACAACCAAACACCCCCCCTCCCATTTCCACTACCTCTTCTGTTTTGTTGGAATGCTGACTGATATCTGACTTAATCCTATGCAGGTCTTGTGCAGGTGACCATGGCTGCAGTAAATTTGCGAGTGCAGTTGGCTATGTCTTGTCCAGAAGACAACATTTTACAGTGCTCTTCCCATTTTCTGACTCTTACATTCTTTCTGTCCCTCGTCCACTATGTTTCTTGAGCCTTAGCCGAGTGGGGGTGTTGATACACGGGCCCCAGTTAGGGCCGGACACTCACCAGCATTTATTCTCTGCACTTTCATCAGTCTGAGTCTCTGCGTTAACTGTAAGCAGAAAGTGGCTTCCCTAGCCAAGGCCAGCACTAATCTGTGGGTTTAAATATAAATATTAAACATGGTGGTTTGGTGCCATGTCTGTTTTAGCCAAACCACAGTAGTACGTTCTCCCTTAGGCCCGTAATCTCCCGACTGTGGGCTTTCGACTGGGTTTACAGTACCAGGCATGAATTCTCTCCTGTGGAGCAAGCCACAGAACCAGTTAGAAAGCAGTTAAGTTTACCTCCATAGCCTTAATGCCACTGTTGTACCAGTGGATATATCTTGTCTGGGAGGTCATTCATTATTGTAGCATGCAAGCTTCACTGCTGGGTAATACCAGTGATGACTTTTCTCCCCCAGTGGCCTGATTAGCACCTTCCAGCACTGTGAAAACTACCTAACAGAGAGGACATTTCCAGGTCAATTCCAGCTTGATTCCTCTCTGTCCAAAGGTACTGTGCCCTCGACAGGGATTTACCATCTAGTTATAATGGGCAATCAAGGGCAGTCAAACCACTCCTGAATTTGTTGGTTTTTTTTTTAGGTTTTTTGAGACAGGGTGTCTCTGTGTATCCTTGACTGCCCTGGACTCATTTTGTAGACCAGGCTGGCCTTGAACTCACAGAGATCTGACTGCCTCTGCCTCCGGAGTGCTGGGATTAAAGGCGTGCGCTACCACGCCCGGCTCTGAATTTGTTGGTTTTAACCTTAAAGATGTCTTGATTTTTTCTGCTTTGCTGTCACCACCCTGACTGGCATAAGGTTCAAGTTAGTTGATAGAGTTTTCAGTTATATGTCCGCTTTCTGAGAGAATTCACTGGTGTAGACGCAGAACTGGATGGGTTGACCTCCTGTGCATCTTCCGTTCTCAGACAGGTCCTCTCTGTTGTCATCCTTAGTCTTATTGGAGCTTGAAGATGCTGAAAGAGCGTCTGGAGATGGCAGAAGACCCTCATCAGCAGATGGGTGCTCCAGTGGTGAAGCTGGAGAAGGAGTTGCCATGGGGTAGGGGAGGGGAGGACTCCAGTCCTGAGGCATTCCGGCTGAGGTTTCGGCAGTTCCGCTACCAAGAGGCTGCCGGTCCCCAGGAGGCCCTGAGGGAGCTGCAAGAGCTCTGTCGCCAGTGGCTGAGGCCTGAGCTGCACACCAAGGAGCAGATCCTGGAGCTGCTGGTGCTGGAGCAGTTCCTCACCATCCTGCCCAGGGAGTTCTATACCTGGATCCGAGAACACAGCGCAGACAGTGGCAAGGCTCTGGTGGCCATGGTGGAGGACTTGATGGGGAGCACGCCGGAGGCCAAGGCGGTGGGTGAGAAGAGGGTGTCCAGGCCTTGCTTGGTTGGTGTGGGAATCAAAGATGAAGAGATTAAGGAAGTGACAGAGAACCTTCTCCATTGTTTCCCAACCCCCAGAGGGCCTTTCCTGGAGAGTGGCTGCAATTTTAGCAAGAAGAGTCAGGGGTCGAGGAGATGGCTCAGTGGGTAAAGCACTTGCCATGCAAGCTTAAGGACCTGAGTCTAGATCTCCAGGACCTACATAAAAGCCAGATGGGATCGTGTGCTTGTGTGATCCCAGTAGTGAGACTGTAGCAGAGAAAGGAGAGCCCCAGAAGCTTGCAGGTCAGGAGGCCAGCCACACTCAGCACTGATCAGATCAGCAAGAGTCTATCGTAAGGTAGGTGGGAGAACTGACACTGGAGTCGACCTCTGATCTCCATATGCTCAGTGCACATATGTCCAACCTCACATACATGGACACATACATACGTCATATACACACTTAAACTATATATAAAAAAAGCCATCTCTAGGAAAGATGTCCATGGGCATCAGGGACCCTCTGGTGGACCTCAGATCCAATGAAAGCAGCTGTGGTTGTTTTCCAGTCCACTGTAAGCTTCCCATGCCCTTGGGGACAGGCTAATGGGAGTGCTTCTGCCAGCGGCATCTGGGATTTAGGCACAACATCAGTCTGTCACTTTGGGATCACTCACTTACCCTTAGGTACCTCCACTCAGGCAAAACCCAGGACTTGGCAGAAAGGAGTTCCAGGAGGAGGAGAGTAGATGTATTAAAAGCCATTTTTTAGGGATTGGAGAGCTAGTTCAATGGATGCAGCATTTTCTCTGAAAGGATGGGAATGGAGTGTGCTTTCCCAGCCTCCTTGTAAATGCTGAGGGACTGTGGTGGTCTGCTTCTAAACTTAGCACTGGGGAGGTGGAGTTGGCTTCCAATGAGCAAGCTAACTAACTATATGATAGATGAGGAGAATCAGTGAGCAAGAAACCAGGCAACAGACTCGTCTAGATATATGAGGAGCAGGTTGATAAAGGAAGACACTGAGGTCACCTGATTCCTCTACATGTGTGTGCACATGCACCCACACACACCTGAACATGCATACACACATGCATAGATACCACATACACACATTCAAGAAGAAAAAGAGATTTTAAATAAACGTCTTCTTGCCAGGCAGTGGTGGCACACACCTTTAATTCCAGCACATGGGAGGCACAGGCAGGCAGATCTCCGAGTCCTAGGCCATCCTGGTCTACAAAGCAAGTTCCAGGACAGCCAAGACAATACACCAGGAAAGCCTTTCTCAAAACTACTAAACAGAAAACCTAAAGCAAAATTAAAAAAAAAATTTTTATGTGTCTGGGTGTGTGGCCTGCACATATGTCTGCGCAGCATGTGTGTACAGTGCTTATGGAGTCCAGATCCCCTGGGATTGGAATTACAGGTGTGTGCAGTGCCTGTGGAGTCCAGATCCCCTGGGATTGTAATTACATGTGTGTGCAGTGCCTGTAGAGTTGGAATTACATGTGTGTACAGTGCCTGTGGAGTCCAGATCCCCTGGGATTGGAATTACATGTGTGTGCAGTGCCTATGGAGTCCAGAAACCTGGGATTGGAATTACATGTGTGTGCAATGCCTGTGGAGTTGGAATTACATGTGTGTGCAGTGCCTGTGGAGTCCAGATCCCCTGGAATTGAATTACATGTGTGTGCAGTGCCTATGGAGTCCAGAAACCTGGGATTGGAATTACATGTGTGTGCAGTGCCTGTAGAGTTGGAATTACATGTATGTACAGTGCCTGTGGAGTCCAGATCTCCTGGGACTGGAATTACATGTGTGTGCAGTGCCTATGGAATCCAGATCTCCTGGGACTGGAATTACATGTGTGTGCAGTGCCTGTGGAGTTGGAATTAAAGGTGTGTGTACAATGCCTGTGGAGTCCAGATCCCCTGGGATTGGAATTAAATGTGTGTGCAGTGCCTGTAGAGTTGGAATTACATGTGTGTGCAGTGCCTGTGGAGTTGGAATTACATGTGTGTGCAGTGCCTGTGGAGTCCAGATCTCCTGGAATTGAATTACATGTGTGTGCAGTGCCTGTGGAGTCCAGATCCCCTGGAATTGAATTACATGTGTGTGCAGTGCCTGTGGAGTCCAGATCCCCTGGGATTGGAATTAATGTGTGTGCAGTGCCTGTAGAGTTGGAATTACATGTGTGTACAGTGCCTGTGGAGTCCAGATCCCCTGGGATTGAATTACATGTGTGTGCAGTGCCTATGGAGTCCAGATCCCCTGGGATTGGAATTACATGTGTGTGCAGTGCCTGTGGAGTTGGAATTACAGGTGTGTGTAGTGCCAGTGGAGTTGGAATTACATGTGTGTGCAGTGCCTGTGGAGTTCAGATCCCCTGGAATTGAATTACATGTGTGTGCAGTGCCTGTGGAGTCCAGATCACCTGGGATTGGAGTTACATGTGTGTGCAGTGCCTGTGGAGTCCAGATCCCCTGGGTTTGAATTACATGTGTGTGCAGTGCCTGTGGAGTCCAGATCCCCTAGG
>CAJQZJ010034893.1:255983-267901 GCA_907164525.1 Lophiomys imhausi | reverse complement strand
GAATTACATGTGTGTGCAG
This sequence comes from Lophiomys imhausi, assembly GCA_907164525.1. Taxonomy (NCBI): domain Eukaryota; kingdom Metazoa; phylum Chordata; class Mammalia; order Rodentia; family Muridae; genus Lophiomys; species Lophiomys imhausi. The sequence goes on along the minus strand of CAJQZJ010034893.1, from coordinate 267,882 downwards.
TGCCTGTGGAGTCCAGATCCCCTAGGATTGAATTACATGTGTGTGCAGTGCCTTTGGAGTCCAGATCCCCTGGGATTGAATTACATGTGTGTGCAGTGCCTGTGGAGTTGGAATTACATGTGTGTGCAGTTCCTGTGGAGTTGGAATTACATGTGTGTGCAGTGCCTGTGGAGTTGGAATTACAGGTGTGTGCAGTGCCTGTGGAGTCCAGATCCCCTGGGGTTGGAATTACAGATATTTATTAGCTGCCATATGGGTGCTGGGAATTGAACCATGGTCCTCTGGAAAGAGCAACCAGTGCTCTTAACCATTGAGCCATCTCGTCATCCCTTAAATGAACCTTAAATAAATATCTTTTTGTTTGTTTGTTTGTTTTGAGACAGGGTTTCTCTGTGTAGTCCTGGCTGTCCTTGATTCTCTTTGTAGACCACACTGGCCTTGAACTCACAGAGATCCACCTGCCTCTGCCTCCCGAGTGCTGGGATTAAAGGCATGCACCACTATGCCTGTCTTAAGGCCACAACTTAATAGAGAGAGAGAGATGCTCACACTTTGACCTACAGTTTGTTGGGAAAGAATGTTGGCAGCAGGATGTCACAGCTGGCCATACTCCATCTACATTCAAGAAACAGTGATGAGAGCAGAGATGGCGCTCAGGAGAAATCCTTTCTGTTTTAAAGATTAGAACACGTACTTATTTTTAGTATGTATGTGTGTTTGTGTGTGCTGAATATCACTATGTGCAAACATATTCTTGTATTCTCAGAGGCCAGAGAGGACATTGGATCCCCTATAGAGATATAGGTGGTTGTGAGCCACATGATGTGGGCACTAGGAACCAAACTCAGGTCCTCTACAAGAATAGTGTGCACTCTCAGCTGCTGAGCCCCCTCTCCAGCCCCTCAGCTTCTTCCTGTATTCAATGTAGGACCTCAGCCCATGGGATAGTGCCGTCTACATTTAAGGTGGGGCTTCCGACCACAGTTAACCAAATCTAGACACATCCCTTACAGATATGCCTTAAGGTTTGTCTCATAGATGACTAGATCCTGTCAGTATTAAAAACAGAGAAACAGACAGAAAAGAGAAAGGAGTAGGCAGGACCTTGTTTCTATGAGATAGTGGCTGTAAAGCCCCCACTTTCTGTAGAGCAGCTGTTTCTCATTCACTAGTTCAGTCTGCGGTTTGTGGCTTTTTGAGCCCCTGTAACTGTGAAGCTGTTCCCAGCAGTGAGCTTTGCAGGACTCTGGGATACTGTTCACTGTACTTGACTGTACCAAGGCAGGTACAGGGACACTTGTTCCATGGCATGTTCAAAACTTGCTCAGGGCCTGGCACAGGAAGAGCTTATCTTTCCTCCTGTGGAAGAACTCAGTAACTTTTCCTTCCTCTTCCATGAAACTGAGTAATACTGCCTTCCACCCTCCTTCCTCCCCTCCTCTCTGTCCATTTTTCCCTCTCTTTTTTTCTATCCTTTTTTTGGAAACAGGGTTTCAGGAAGGTTGCCCTGCAAGTCATTAGTTAGATCAGACTGGCTTTGAACTCAGAGATCACCTTTTGCCTCTACTAAGTGCTAGGATTCCAGGCTTGGACCAGCACACCCGGTTTATGCGGCAATGGGATGGAGCCCAGTGCTTGCTAGGCAAGCTCTCTACCAACTGAGTCACCCCCAGCCTTGCTTTCTTTTTCAATGTTAACTTAGCTCTCTCTTTAACAGCCTGCAGTGGATCTCGTTCTAATTGGTATGGGGATTCTTCTTAGGTTCCATGCCATGCCCAGGGAGAGCAGCTGGACACAGCCCTTGGTGGAGGATCTTGGCAATCAGGCATCCACTTGGGGCCAATAGAAGTCAAGCCTGAGTGGGGGATGCCTCAGGGGGAAGGAGTTCAGGGCCTAGGCCCAAGCACCGCAGAACAGCTGAGCCAGGGCCCTGGAGATGGGACACATGCCTTCCAGGAGCAAGGTAAGGGGTAGATGATGAGGGTGGAGGGTCCTTCCCATCCACAGGTCCTTCATCACTGGGTTCAGTGTTACAGGCAAGGTTTAATTGAGTTTTCTGTCTGCCCCAGTTGGAAGCAGTGAAGTGAGTGTTTACGTCTCGACTGGCTTTACAGGGCACATCTAGAATCGTGGTCTCTCATCCTCTTCTCCTCACATCCCTTCCAGAACCACTAGGCACAATGTGGATGACATGGGAGAGCCATTTATTAAGTGGGGAGACAGACCACACCCATACGAGACTCCATTATTACCAAGTCTCAGAGAGAGCTCTGTTCACAAGTGACTCAGGAGTGTGAGCAACTCTGGGACAGTCCCCTCAGCCAGATCAGGGCAGAACTTCAGGCTGTGGATCATAGTGGGTTCTGAGGTTCCGTGTGTTGGGGTGGGGTGTCTTCGAGTTGGCAGATAACAGGCCTGATCCTTCTGTGTGCTTTGTTCCTGCTCAGCACTGCCCATTCTTCATGCGGGCCCAGGTCTTCCCTCGGTGAGCACCAGAGACCAAGAGATTGCTGCTGGGTTCCTTGTAGCCACGTCCCAGGTGAGCTGACCAGGTGCCTGTTTTGGAGATCTTATGTGTGGGGGTCAGAGGGTAGTTTTGTGTGCTTGTTTCTTTGTGTCTACCTTTATGTGTTTCTGGGGAATAGCACCTGGTTTGTCAGGCTTTACCTATTGAAAAAATATAAACGCCCTTAAGGTGGGATACACAGAGGTGGGTCAAGCCTGAGGAGGGAGTCTAGGTGACATTTGGATGGTGAGGTGTGGTGGGGGCAAGCAGAGCACCCCCCACCCCTGGATAAAGCTGTTGAGAGATGGTAGTTCTGCTCCCAGCTCATCTAGGGCACAGTCCCTTCTGTCTTTGCTCCACGTGAGCCTCTTGTTGATGCTATTGGTAGACTCCCCACCTTTTTTTGAAAACGCATTTGGTGTGTGTGTGGTAGGGGTGTACCACAGTGTTTGTGTGGAGGTCAGAGGGCAGCTTGCGGTGGTGAGTTCTCTCTGTCCACCGTTTTGTTTCTGGAGATTGAACTGAGGTCGTCTTGCTTGGCAGCGAGCACTTAACCCACTGCCATCTCACCAGCGCTAGGATCCTAACTTTTTCCTTTTAATTACTTTTATGTTTTATGTGTATGAATGTTTTGCCTGGGTATGTGTATGTATGTGTGCCTGGTGCACTCAGGAGTCCAAAGGAAGGTGTCGAATTCCCTGGAACTGTAGTCGTAGGCAGTTATGAGCTCCCACATGGATTCTGGGAACTGAACCTGGGTCTTCTACAAGAGCAGCAGTGCGCCATTTCTGTAGCCCCCCGGGGCTCGTTCTTCATCTACATCAATCTCCTGTTGTTTCAGGGTCTGGGCCCATTTAAAGACATGACTTTGGCTTTTCCGGAGGAGGAGTGGAGGCACATGGCCCCAGCTCAGATCGACTGCTTTGGGGAATATGTGGAATCACAGGACTGTGGGGTCCTTCCAGGTAAGACTTTCCTGGCACAGGTGAGAAAGGAGTTTTGGAAGCTGCGGCTTCAGAGTCTTGTCCTAGCCGTGGTGCTGCTGCCGGGACGGGGTGGGGGGTTTGGAGTCTTGGAGAAGCTGGCTTGGTACATACTTGGATCAACAACAGGAACTGGAATAGAGCTAGAGAACATGAGGCAATGGTGAGTCAGGTGGTCCATGCCAACATGTTCCCTGTGGGCCCATGACTGAAGGGCATCGAGGACTGGAGAGAGAGGAGAGGAGCAGAAGAGGAACGTCTGGTCTGGTTCATCCAGCAGATGGCCACTGCACACCCCCTGTATGCAGGCCCTATGTAGCAGCTTTGTATAGGGACAGGGAGTATGTTGCATGGGAGGATGTACCATGTGAGCATGCATGTGTGAAAATAACTATAGAATAAGTGAGGGCTAACTGACTACATCAATGTAAAAGGGGCCAGGGGACAGTCACCAGGGTGTGCTCTAGAAATCACTGAGTTAGATTTGTGTATGTGTGGTGTGTGTGCACATGTGTATATGGATGTGCATACCTGTGCTCATGCCTGTGGGGAGAGGAGGGTATTGGGTTTCTCTCTTTGTCACTCTGCCTTATTCCTGGAGCTTGAGTTTTTCAGTTAGACTGACAGCCTAGTGATCTTTCTGTCTCTGCCACCCATGATGCTGGTGCTACAGGCATTCATGAGACCATACTGGACTTGTTCAATGCATTTTGGGATCTGAACTAAGGTCCATTGGTTGCACAATTTCTCTTAACTACTGAGCCATCTTTCCAGTCCCACTGAGTTAGGTTTTGAAGGAAGTAAAAGTCTGAATTAGCAGAACATTAAGTGGGAGGGTATTAAAATCTGTCATGAAATTCAGTATCAGGGCAGGGAGGTGGTAAGGGGTAAAGAAAGGTCAGAGTTCATGGAAATGAAAGGTGTTGAGGTCTTTGATCACAGGAAAAGAAGAGCCACTAATGGGACATACCAAGAATACTAGGAAGCTGGGTATGATTACATAGTCCTGTGGTTCCCTCCTTCAGGATTGCATGAGGTCAAGATCAGCCTGGTGGACAGGGTGGGACCCTATCTCAAAAGCCACACCACCAAGATCAAGGGATGCATTTAGAGGCAAGTCATAGTGCACAGAGTTCCTTGGGTGGTCACTGTCAGAAAGAGAGGAGAGTGAGAGGAGTCACTTTTCAGGCAGGCGCTGCCAGCAGGGCTACAGCATCACAGTGGGAGAGTGGGCCTTCAGGCCTGAGGAGGGGAGGCATTAGAAAGAGCCAAATATAGCATGACAGAGCCTGAAGGGTAATACCCTTCAGTTTCCAGAATATTAGTGAAGTGTAGATTGCATCATGACCATAGGTGGCCATGAGGGGCCAGGAGGGGAGAGATGGCAGCCTGAAAGAAGTGAGTTTCTGTTTTTTTTTTGTAGGTTTTAGGGATGGCGGTGGTAAGTGCATACTGTGTCTAACCTAGCCCACATGGCTCCTGGTATGCAGAAAGCCTTAGATAAGAGAGTAAAGTTATGACAGGACTTTGTCTTTGCCTGCTTGTGTGTGCAAGGCACTGGGCTTGCTCACATCTGCAAGTAGGAGAGAAAGTAGGGGCTACAAGGACTCACAGTGCTCAAGAGCAGTGGTTCTCAGCCTGTGGGTCACGACCGCCACAGGGGTCACATATCTGATATTTACATTACGTTTCATGACAGCAAAATCACAGTTGTGAGGTAGCAAAGGAAACATTTCAGGTTGGGGGTCACTAGAACATGAGAAGCTGTGTTACAGGAGGGCAGCGATAGGTAGGTTGAGAACCACTGCTCTAGAACTAGCAGAGAAACAGGCACAGAGAAGCAGGCTGGTGCCTGAGTTTGGGGCATTGTGGGGAGCAGCAGTGGGCGATCTGTGACGGAACATCACCACAGTGTTGACCTCCTTTGCCACACAGTTGCTGGGAACAAGGAGAAGGAGGCCAAACCCCAGCAGGAAGACCTGAAGAGGGCGTTTGCTGAGTTGACTTCCGATGGGTTTGGAGAAGCCGCCATTCAGGTTCCTGGGCCAGGAGGTGCTTGTGAACAGGAGCCTGGGGGCTCTGTGGCCAGTCTGTCTGGGCTTCCTGCTCCCCAGCATGGGGTCCATCTGCTGGATGCCAACAATGCCCACAATTCTTTCTGGAAGCCTTTCCAGTGCCCCGAGTGTGGAAAAGGCTTTAGTCGGAGCTCCAACCTTGTCAGGCATCAGCGAACCCACGAAGAGGAGAAGTCCTTTGGCTGTGTGGAGTGCGGGAAAGGCTTCACGCTGAGGGAGTACCTCACCAAGCACCAGAGGACCCACCTGGGCAAGAGGCCCTACGTGTGTGGTGAATGCTGGAAGACCTTCAGCCAGAGGCACCACCTGGAGGTACACCAGCGCAGCCACACCGGGGAGAAGCCCTACAAGTGTGCGGACTGCTGGAAGGGTTTCAGCCGGAGGCAGCACCTGCTGGTGCACCGCAGGACGCACACCGGGGAGAAGCCCTACACCTGCGAGTGCGGCAAGAGCTTCAGCAGGAACGCCAACCTGGCGGTGCACCGCCGGGCGCACACTGGGGAGAAGCCCTACGGCTGCCAGGTGTGTGGCAAGCGCTTCAGCAAGGGCGAGCGCCTGGTGCGGCACCAGAGGATCCACACAGGCGAGAAGCCCTACCACTGCCCGGCCTGTGGTCGCAGCTTCAACCAGAGGTCCATCCTCAACCGTCATCAGAAGACCCAGCATCGCCAGGAGCCCCCGGTGCAGTGAGCTTGCCATGGGGACAGCTCTGCCGCAGTGAGGGCTGGGAGAGTGTGCTCAAGTAGGAGGAGGGTAGAGCCTAGTGTTCACAGAGCGTACAGAGGGACGACAGTTTCCCTGTCCTGTCCTAGGGAAATGCTGTCCCGAGCTTGGTTTTTTCCTCCCACAGTGGAGATTAGGAACCCACCTCCTGAGCACGTTTGGAGGTAAGGGCAGAATGTTGTTGCATATTGGCAGCTTGAAGCTCATTTTCTTTCTTTATTGTATTTTGTTCTTTTTTGAGATAAAGTCTCACATTATCTAAGTTGGTCTCAGACTAGCTAGCTGTGTATCTGAAGAGCATCTTGAACCTTCTGCCTCTACCTTCCCAGTGCTGGGATTACAGGAATGTGCCGCCATGCCTGGTTTATGCTATGTTGGAGTTGAAACCCAGGGTTTTGTGCATGCTAGATGGGATGCTCTGCTGACTGAGTTACGCCTGGCCTTGACGCTCCGCTTTCAGAGAGCTCTGTCTTCCTGTGAGATCATTAGCTCAGGCCTGCCCTCCCTCTCTCTGTTTTTCATTTACAAATATTTATTAAACTCCTTTTGTACTCCTGGCTCTGAGAATGCCATGTGAGCGGAACCAGGGAGATCTTGGGGTTTGTGAGCAAAGCTGGAGCCGTCACTTGTGAGTATTCCAAAGCACGTATTGTTGCAAGTGCCACTTCATAACCTTGGGCACACTCCTGTGCCTGCCTGTCCTTATGTGGGGTCTCACACCCTCCGCCTCAGGAGGGGACTTCTCTCATGCAGCCTTGTATGTTTGACTGTCTTGGCAGCCTCACTGTCGTGGACTGGAACATTCTACTCTCATCTGTAAAGTCTCCCCATCCCAATCCTCCTTGCACTGTAACCACAGCTACTTGGAAATTAATATTTTGCTACTGATCACTGAATAAACATGAAAATATTTTAAGACAATTAGTAACTTTCCTGAAATACCTGATGAATTAATCAGAAAGACAAACTAGTATTAATGGCCTATATTTGACGGCACTTTAGTATGTATACTCCCTGGGGGGGGGGGGGGGGTGCACGGTATTGAACCTGTGGCCTAACATATGCGACGCAAGCATGGTACCACTGAGTTATAACCCCAGCTCTACCCCTCCCTTTTTTTTAGTTTTTTTTTGTTTTTGTTTTTGTTTTTTTTGAGGCTGGCCTTGGAATTGCTTTGTGGCCCACAAATGACTACACACTCTCACGCCATCCTTGACCCTCCTTCTTCATCCTCTGGAGCAGCTTCAACTCCGAATCTGCACCACGAGGCCTGGCTAACCTCTGTATTTTTGTCTCATCATCCTGTAAGTATTGATTGAGGTCCTACAGTGTGGTAGGAGCTTTTCTGGAAGCTGAAAGTGTCACTGAACATACAGGGCTCTTCCTGAGCTTGGGCTGGGATGGCAGCTCAGCAGCTAAGAGAGTTGCTGCCTTTGCAGAGGACTCAGCTTTGGTTCTGGTCGCTCACACCAGGCTGTAACTGCAGGTCTCAGGGATCTGATGGCCTCTTGTAGGCGTCTGTCTTCTAGGCGCTTCGGTCACCTTCACTCATACGTACATAGACCTCCCATAAATATGAACATAATTAAAAATATTCACAGGTTGGAGAGCAAACTGCTGTTGCAGAAGACCTGAGTTTGCTTCACAGCACCCACACCGAGTGGCTCAAAACTTCCTGTCAGTCCAACTTCAGTAACTCTTCTGGCCTCTGCATACAAATGCAAACCTACACACAGACACACATACATGTAAATAACATTTTAAAGAAATTGCTGAGCTTGCAGGACCAACATCATAGTGGATGGACTTGATCTTCAGAGTCTGTGACTCCTCTGAGTCCAAGGGGTTTTTGTTTGTTGTGGGTTTTTTTCCAAGACAGGGTTTCTCTGTAAATGAAAATAATTAATAATTACCAATAGAAATATAGAGTTATTTGTATGGCAGTGCTATTCCCTAACCCACCACCATAAACTACCACATACATATACCTGATGAATTTTAGCCAGCTCTACCCTGTGAGCAATTCTACTCCCCTAAATAAAACCCCAATATATACATACGTCTCCTTGGGTTATTCTCCATGCCATGCTGATATTCCAGGCCACATGGAGGTCTGTCTTTCCATCTAACTCTTGGAGTGTGTCCTTCCTCCTACTACTGCTGCCTTCTTCCTTCCCTAGTCTCTCTCCTGACCCCCACAAACCATGTTCCTTGCTCCACCTACCTCTCCCTGCTTAGCACAGAGTCAACAGTTTGTTCTAAAATCAGGAAGTTTTTTTTTTTTTTTTTTTTTTTTTCGAGACAGGGTTTCTCTGTGTAGCCCTGGCTGTCCTAGACTCACTTTGTAGACCAGGCTGGCCTCGAACTCATAGAGATCCGCCTGCCTCTGCCTCCCGAGTGCTGGGATTAAAGGTGTGCACCACCACTGCCCTGATAAAATCAGGAAGTTTTGAGGAGGCAAGAGTTACAAACGTAATTTTGCAGTACTGTGTGTGTGTTAGCTCATAGGAAGGGAGGGGCAACCAATTAACAATTGGATTCAAGCAGATCACCCCATCATTTCTCTGTGTAGCTCTGGCTGTCCTGGACTCACTCTGTGGACCAGGTTGGCCTCAAACTCACAGAGATCCGTCTGCCTCTGCCTCCCCAGTGCTGGGACTGAAGGTGCGTGCCACCACTGCCTGGCTGTTGTGTTTTAAAGATAGTCTCACTACGTAGACCAGGCCACCCTCCAAACTCGTAGAGATCCATCTGCCTTTGCTTCCCAAGTGCTGGGATTTAAGGGTGGAGTTTAAGCTTTGTCAGCTTCTTGCTCTGAGTTACACTTACACCCACCTTATGATACTGAATAGTTCCTCTCCTATCATTTGAACTCTTGTCATCTGAGACATTCAGGGGCCTGAATACCAACTGTTCTAGTTTCATTTCTGTTGATGCGATCAAATAACTTGACCAAAAAAAAAAAAAAAAGATTTGTTTTAGCTCATAGGTCCAGGTAATATTCAGTTACTGTGGGGAAGTCACAGGAGGAGCCCAAAGCAACTGGTCCCATCATACCTACAGTCAAGATGAGAGAGGTCTAGAGAGTTAACTTAGTGGTTGAGAGCTGCTCTCCCAGAGGAGCAGAGTTTGGGTCCCAACTCCCATGCTGGATGGCTCATTACCACCTTGAACTCCAGCTCCAGGGGATCCAATGTCCTTTTTTGTCCTTTGCAAGTACCTCACTACACACACGCTCACACAATTTTTACAAATTTTTTTTGAGGGGGGGGGTGGCTTTCGAGACAGGGTTTCTCTGTGTAGCCTTGACTGTCCTGGACTCACTTTGTAGACCTGGCTGGCCTTGACCTCAACAGAGATCAGCCTGCCTCTGCCTCCCGAGTGCTGGGATTAAAGCACCACGCCCAGCAATTACAGACAGCTGTGAACTGCCATGTGGGTGCTGGGATTTGAACCGGGGTCATTTGGAAGAGCAGTCAGTGCTTTTAACCACTGAGCCATCCCTCCAGCCCCATTTTTTACAAATCTTAAGAGCAAGTGGTAGGTGGATCTCTGAGTTCGAGGCCAGCCTGGTTTGCAGAGTGAGTCCTAGGAGAGTTGGGGCTACACTGAGAATCACTGACCTGGAAAACAAAACCAAACAACAAAATGAAGCCCAGGCTCCTCTTGTCATTCACCAGAGACCCAGATCCCTTGACCAGGGAGTGGTGTGGCCACAGGGGCCTCCATCTTCCCTTATCAAGTAATGTGTCAGCAAGCCAGTTCTCCACAGATGTGACCACTGGCCAGTCGGGTCTAACTGCTACTTGTTGAAACTTCCCATGAGATTCTAGACAATGTCAGGCTCAAGAACTAGCAGAGAAAGGGTGAGGAGAACTCCATTTTGCATGTGTCTGCTGGCTCAGGAAAGTTAAGATATCTGTAGACCTTAACAACATTTCTTTAGCCAGGTGTGGTGGTGCACACCTTTAGTCCCAGCACTTAGGAGGCAGAAGCAGGCAGATCTCTGAGTTCAAGGCCAGCCTTGTCTACAGTGTGTTTCTAGGACAGCCAGGGGTACACACAGAAACCCTGTCTCGGAAAACAGAAACAAAACAAAACCAAACCACCCCACCCCCCCGCAAAAATCAAACAAACAAAAAAACCCATTTCTTTAAACTGACCTGGTTCTAAGGAAGTGCCCCAGCAGGTAAAATGTTGGCTGTGCAGGTGTGTGAGGACTGGAGCTCAGACCTCTAGCACCTTCACAGGAGCACAGTGAGCATGGATGTTCTGTTTGCCTGTAATCCCGGTTTGTGGGAGGTGGAAACTGGGATGGGTCTCCAGAGCAAGCTGGCTAGCCAGACTGAGATAGTCACCTCTGGGTTTATCAGGAGATCCACCTCCATATATAAGGCGAAGAGACAGGAAGACACCCAAGATCAACCTTGCACACTCGTGAACACCCAGATACCACACACACACAGGCAAAAAAAGCAAGGCAACTATATTTTCTTGCATGAATTTACTGGCATGAAAGGATTTTCCTGCTGTTAAATTCTTTGAACTTTGTTTTTATGTGTGTGCATGTGCTTGCCACAGTGCATCTGTACACGTCAGAGGATAGTTTTCAGGGATCAGTGGGTTCTGGGGATTGAACTCGCTAATCATCAGGCTTGGGGGCAAGCCCCTTTACCTGCTCAGTCATTTTTCTGGCCCTTGCTGTTCATGAATTTAAGAGCTGTAAGCATGGATAAGCCTTGTGCCATAGCTTTGAATGTGGGCTGCTGAGGAAGTGTCTACTGAATATTGTCTGTTACAGTTGCAAGCTGTGTTTTTTCCAGGGTGTCTCCTGGTATCATTTTCCTGGAACTTGTTTTTCCATTCTGCATTGTACATAAGGTAAGCAGGGGCTAAAGAGAGGACTCAGTGAAGAGTCTGGTGAGCCAGCATAAAGATCTGAGTTCAGCCTCAGAGTCCATGCGAGTCTCAGCCTGCTGGGGCTGGCTGGCCGCCCGGCCTAGCTAATAGGCGAGCTCAAGGCTGCTGAGATGCCTGTCTTAGAACACAAGATGGATCCATGAGGAATAACCCCTGAGGCTGACCTCTGGTCCTCATATACGTGGGTCTCCACATGTGAATGTGTGTACATGTACACACAACAAAGATAAGTGTTAATGACAAAGTTAAGGGTTAAATTAATCGATTCACTTTGACATGTGGCTTTATTTCTCATTTCTTGGCAGGCAGCCACAGCTTCTAATTAAAACTATTTACTTGTGAGTCTGTGTGTGTGTGTCTGTGACACAATTCCTTGGAAGATGTAAACAAATGCTACTCACTCCAGATAGAGAACCAGCAACATACCAAAGTACCAATATCACCAAAGTCCAACCTTGCGAACAAATGAATTTACTGGGGTCACTTACAATATGGAGGAGGGGTGACTTCCAGGAGCTTGGTGACTCAAAGGCAGTCACATCGCTGAGGCCACCCTAGCTTAGGTGAGGGCTCATGATGGCTGAACCCTGGAGCTCTCTGCAGAACTTGCAAGCGTCTTGACAGACTGGAGCATCTCCTCTCCTCTGCTCTCTTTAAATTGATACTATAAGCTTGGGGAGGGAGGGGTCTTG
>CAJQZJ010034893.1:177912-210983 GCA_907164525.1 Lophiomys imhausi | reverse complement strand
TGTTATGCTAGTATGCATTCAAATGTTCATAGGTCAGAATATTGAATGTAGACATGGACTCTCTCCTCTTTGCCACCTACTGATGCACATGTGACACAGCAGCCTCATCTGCAATGCCTCTAGGTGCAGGGTGATCTTATATTTTTATGTATATTAAGAGGGAAGATATAAATATTTTTCTTTTTTTGTTTTTTTTTGTTTGTTTAAAGTTATTTTCTTATGTTTATTTATTACTTCAGGTTACATCTCCATCACAGTGCCCTCTTTCCACCCATCCCAGTCCTGCCTTCCCACCCTCTACCCCCTATCCCTTCCATCCCACTCCTTCAGGGTGGAGTGTCCCTACATATCAGTCCTCTGCCCCATTTCAGCAGTCATATGAGGGCCAAGGTCCTCCTCATTCACTGGGGGCCTACAAGGCAGCACCACTAGGGCAAAGTGTCTAATTGACAAGTAACAAATCTATGTTCCTGCCCCTTTGGTGCATTGACTGTAGTATAGTTATCCTGTACTATATAGCTAAAATCTGACTATAAGTGAATAGATGACATGTGCATCCTTCTGAGTCTGGGTTAGCTCACTCAGGATGAGCTTCTCTAGTTCCATCCATTTGGCTGCAAATTGCATGATTTCATTGTTTCTGATGGCTGAGTAGTATTCCATTGTGTAGATGTACCACAGCTTGTTTTTATCCATTCCTCCGTTGAAGGACATTTGGGTTGTTTCCAGTTTCTAGCTATTACAAATAAGGCTGCTACGAACATAAATGAGGAAACGTCATTGTGGTTTGGTGAGGAATCATTTGGATATATATACAGAAGTGGTATGGCTGGGTCTTGAGGTAGAGCTATTCCAAGTTTTCTAAGATATCACCAGACTGATTTCAATAGTGGTTGTGTTGTACAAGCTTGCACGCCCACCAGCAATGGAGGAGTGTTTCCCTTTCTCCACACCCTTGCCAGCATGTGCTGTCATCTGAGTTTTTGATCTTAGCCGTTCTGACAGGTGTGAGATGGAATCTCAGAGTCATCTTGAGTTGCATTTATCTGATGATTAAGGATGCTGAGCATTTATTCAAGTGTCTCTCAGCCATTAGGGGTTCTTCTTTTTAAACAGAACTCTCTGTTTAGCTCTTTTCCCCATTTTTTGATTGAGTTATTTGGTTTCTTTGTGTTTAATTTCTTGAGTTCTTTGTATATTTTGGATATTAGCCCTCTGTCAGATGTGGGGTTGGTGAAGATCATTTCCCAATCTGTAGGTTGCTGTTTTGTTCGAATGACAGTGTCTTTTGCCTTACAAAAGTTGTTTGGTTTCATGAAGTCCCATTTATTGATTGTTGGTCTTAGAACCTAAGCTGTTGGTGTTCTGCTCAGGAAGTTGTCACCTGTGCCAATGAGTTCGACACTTTTCCCCACATTCTCTTCTAATAGATTTGGTGTGTCAGGCCTTATGTTAAGGTCGTTGATCCACTTGGACTTAAATTTTGTGCAAGGTGATAAGTATGGATCTAATTTCATTCTTTTACATGTCGACATCCAGTTAGACAAGCACCATTTGTTGAAGATGCTGTCCTTTTTCCATTGTACGGTTTTGGCTTCTTTGTTAAAAATTAAGTGACCATAGGTGTGTGGGTTCATTTCTGGATCTTCGATTCAATTACATTGGTCCACTGGTCTGTTTCTATGCCAGTACCATGCTGTTTTTATTACTATTTCTCTGCAGTACAGCTTGAAATCTGGGATGGTGATGCCTCCAGATGGTTTTTTTTTTTTTTTTTTTTTTTTTGGTTTTTCGAGACAGGGTTTCTCTGTGTAACAGCCCTGGCTGTCCTGGACTCGCTTTGTAGACCAGGCTGGCCTCAAACTCACAGAGATCCGCCTGCCTCTGCCTCCCGAGTGCTGGGACTAAAGGCGTGCGCCACCACCGCCCGGCTTCCAGATGGTTTTTTATTGTACAGGATTGATTTAGCTATTCTGGATTTTTTGTTATTCCATATGAAATTGAGAATTGCTTTTTCCAGGTCTATAAAGAATTGTGGTGGTATTTTGATAGGAATTGCATTGAATCTGTATATTGATTTTGGCAGGATGGCTATTTTTATTATGTTGATCCTACCTATCCGTGAGCATGGGAGATCTTTCCATCTTCTGATATCTTCTTCAATTTCTTTCTTCAAGGACTTGAAATTCTTGTCATGCAGGTCTTTCACTTGCTTAGTTAGAGTTACCCCCAGGTATTTTATATTGTTTGTGGTTATTGTGAAGGGTGTTGTTTCCCTAATTTCTTTCTCTGCCCATTTGTTTTTTGTATAAAGAAGGGCTTCTGATATTTTTGAATAATTTTGTGTCCAGCCACCTTGCTGAAGGTGTTTATCAGCTGTAAGTGTTCTCTGGTGGAATTTTTGGGGTCACTTATGTATTATCATATCATCTGCAAATAGGGATAATTTGACTTCTTCATTTCCAATTTGTATCCCCTTGATCTCCTTTAACTGTTGTATTGCTCTAGCAAGAACTTCAAGTACTATGTTGAAGAGATATGGTGAAAGTGGACATCCTTGCCTTGTCCCTGAGTTTAGAGGAAATGCTTTAAGTTTCTCTCCATGTAATTTGATGCTGGTTACTGGCTTGCTTTATATTGCCATATTATTTCTAGGTATGGTCCTTGTATGCCTGTTCTCTCCAGGACTTTTAGCATGAAGGGGTGTTGGATTTGTCAAATGCTTTTTCAACATCTAGTGAGATGATCATGTGGTTTTTTTTTCTTTCAGCTTGTGTATATGGTGAATTACATTGATGGATTTTCATATGTTGAACCACTCCTGCATTCCTGGGATGAAGCCTACTTGATCATGGTGTATAATACTTTTAATGTGTTCTTGAATTCGGTTTGCTAGTATTTTATTGAGTATTTTCGCATCTATGTTCATGAAGGAAATTGGTCTGAAGTTCTCTTTCTTTGTTGGGTCTTTGTGTGGTTTAGGAATCAGGGTGACAGTGGCCTCATAGAATGAGTTTGGCAGTGTTCCTTCTGTTTCTATTTTGTGGAAGAGTTTGAAGAGTATTGGTATTCATTCTTCTTTGAAGGTCTGGTAGAATTCTTTGCTGAAACCATCTGACCCTGGGCTTTTTTTTGGTTGGGAGATTTTTAATGATGGTTTCTACTTCCTTAGGGGTTATAGGGCTGTTTAATTTGTTAACCTGATCTTGATTTAACTTTGGTAGGTGGAATCTATCAAAAAATTTTTCCATTTTACTTAGGTTTTCAAATTTGGTGGGGTACAGGTTTTTAAAGTAGGACCTAAAGAATCTCTGGATTTCCTCAATTTCTGTTGTTATTCCTTCCTTTTCATTCCTGATTTTGTTGATTTGTTTTTTTTTTTTTACCTCTGCCTTTTAGTTAATTTGGATAAGGGTTTGTCTATTTTGTTGAATTTCTCAAAGAACCAACTCTTGGTTTCATTGTCTTTGTATTGTTTTTTTTTTTTGTTTGTTTGTTTCTAAGTTGTTAATTTCAGCCTTAAGTTTGATGATTTCCTGCCTTATGCTCACCTTGGGAGTGTTTGCTTCTTTTTTCCCCCAGTTCTTTCAGTTCAGCTGTTAATTCGCTAATATGAGCTGTCACCATTTTATTTTTGAAGGCACTTAGTGCTATGAACTTTCCTCGTAGCACAGCTTCCATTGTGTCCCACAGGTTTGAGTATGCTGTGCTTTCATTTTTGTTGGATTTTAAGAAGTTTTTGGTTTCCTTCTTCATTTCTTCCCTGACCCAGTAGGCATCTGTCGCGTCGACCTTGCCCCGCAAGAATGACGCAACTCGCAAAAGCTCTTCTCAAGCAGTTTATTCAGGTCCCTTGAAAACAGTCTTCTGAATCCCTGCTTGTGTCTCTGCTTCTCTGCTTGTGTCTGATTCTCTGCTTGTGTCTCCCTGCTTCTCCTCCCCCAAGCCCTTATATGCCTACTCAAACCCAATCAGATCATGCCACCTGGTGATCCAAGATAGGCTCACAAAAGGAGGAAGCACACCGGGCTAGGCAGCTGCTACCAACTAAGGCTTGTTTACAGCTAAGCTTGAGCTTTCTGGCAATAAGCCAGGAGCCATCTTAGGGTTGCGGCTCACCACAGTTTTGTGGCTCGCCACAGGCATCCAGTAAAGAGCTGTTCAGTTTCCATGAGTGTGTAGGCTTTCTGGTATTTCTGTTGTTGTCGAAGTCCAGCTTTATTCCATGGTAGTCTGATAAGATGCAAAGGGTATCTCAATTTTCTTGTATCTGTTGAGGCTTGCTTTGTGTCCAACCATATGGTCAATTTTGGAGGAGGTTCCATGCGGTGCTGAAAAAGAAGGTGTAACCTTTTGTGTTTGAGTGAAACATTCTGTAGATATCTGTTAGGTCCATTTGGCTCATGACTTCTGTTAGGCTCATTATTTCTCTGTTTGGTTTCTGTCTCAATGACCTGTCCATTGTTGTGAGTGGGGTGTTGAAGTCTCCCACTTCTAATGTGGGGGGATCAATGTGCATTTTAAGCTTTAGAAGAGTTTCTTTTACAAATGTGGGTGCCCTTGTATTTGGGGCATAGATATTCAGTATTGAGATGTCTTCTTGATGAATTTTTCCTTTAACGAGTATGTAGTGCCCTTCCCTATCCTTTTTGTTTAACTTCAGTTGAAAGTCTCTTTTATTTGATATTAGGATGTCTACTCCAGCTTGCTTCCTGGGCCCATTTGCTTGGAAAGCCTCTTTCCAGCCCTTTACTCTGAGGTAGCATCTATCTCTGTAGTAAGATGTGTTTCTTGTATGCAGCAAAATGTTGGGTCTTGTTTATGGATCCATTCTGTGAGCCTGTGTCTTTTTACTGGGGAGCTGAGTCCATTGATGTTGATGGATATTAATGACCAAAGGTTCTTATTTCCTGTTATTTTGGTGTAGGTGGTGGTTGTGTGTGTGTGTTTTGTTTTGTTTTTTGTTTGTTTGTTTGGTTTAGCTGCAGTGGAGTTTTTAAATTTCCTCTGTTTTCTTGGGTGTAGTTATCTTCTCTGGGTTGGAATTTTCTTTCTAGGATGTTCTGAAGGGGTGGATTTGTGGGTAGATACTGTTTACATTTGATTTTGTTATGGAATATCTTGTTTTCTACATCTATGTTGATAGAGAGTTTTGCTGGATATATGTTCTCTGACCTCTGCTTTGGGCCCCAAGGCCATGTGCTGCACCGCTGACTTTGCTTTGGGCCCTGGAGCCTGTGTCCCAAGGGTCCCTCCCTGGAACCCCCACTAGTCCCTGGGTTTGCTGGGTAAAACTCCATGGGTTTGTGCTCCTTGGGTTGTTGCTCAGCTTGTTTATATTTCTGCTGTGTGGCAGTTATTTTCCCTGTGCTCAAATTGTGTCCTTGCCATCTGCTGCGATCTTGGACTCCCCTCGGGAAGATGTAAATCTTAATCAAGAAGAATCAAAACCAAAATAATTTTTAAAATATAATTAAAATTATATTCTTTAAGAATTTCATATATGTACACAATAGATTTTGCTCATATACATCCCAACTCTTCCATCACATTTCTTTGAGTACCCTTCCCTCTCAAATCCTCCTCCAACTTCATGTCTTCTTTTCTGTTTATAACTCACTAAGTCTAACTAGTGATGGCCACATGTGCATAGTGTGGAATCATCCACCGCAGCAGAGACAACTATCTGGAGCTACACCCCTGGAGAAAAACTTACTCTCCCTCCTCTAGCAGCATCAACTATTACGAGACCCCAACTATGTGGTAGGGACTCATGTGACCCATGTTGACTGGCTTGATCTTATGTGGGTCTTCTGTAGGTAACCAGAGCTTCTGTGACTTCATGAGAGTAATAGTCCTTTCATGTTCAGAAGATATTCAGATACTAAATATTTTATATTTGAACAACTAGTACAAGAGCAGCTTGAGGCTGAACATATAGAAGAATCTACCAGTCCATGGAATTCCCCTGTGTTTGCTATATAAAAAAGAAATCAGGAAAATGGAGGATGATAACAGATATCAGATAACAGATATATTAGTTGAATAGAGTAATTCAACCAAATGGGTTCTTTACAGCCTGGAATTCCTTTACCTTCTTTATTACTTAAGTCATGGCCTATAATAGTAATGGATTTAAAAGATTGCTTTTTCACAATCCCCTTGTATGACAGGGAAAGGTTTGCTTTCTCAGAAACTACATTTAACAACAGTGGGCCACCTAAAGAGACCCCATTGGAATGTGGTTCCATGGGGAATGTTAAATAGTCCAAATTTGTGTCAATATTTTGTGCAACCACCACTAGAAATAATTCGTAGGCAATTCCATCAATCTATTATTTATCATTATATGGACCATTTTGTTGGCTGATTCTGACTCAGAAACTTTATAGAAAATGTTTAAGGAAACAGAAAGAATTCTCTCACTTGGGGGTTACAGTTGGTCAATGGAATCAAATGGAAGACCCAGAAATGACCCCACACTCATATTGTCACCTAATTTTTGACAAAGAAACCAAAACTGTACAATGGAAAAAGGACAGCATCTTCAATAAATGGTGCTGGTCTAACTGGATGTCTACATGTAGAAGATTGCAAATAGATCCATATTTATCATCTTGCACAAAACTAAAGTCCAAGTGAATCAAGACCTCATCATAAAACTGGACACACAAAATCTAATAGAAGAGAAAGTGAGGAAAAGCCTGGAATGCATTGGCACAGGTGACAGCTTTCTGAACAGAATACCAATAGCTCAGGCTCTAAGACCATCAATCAATAAATGGGACCTTAAGAAACTGCAAAGCTTCTGTAAGGCACAGGACACTGTCATTAGAACAAAACAGCAACCTACAGATTGGGAGAAGATCATCACCAACCCCACATCCAGCAGAAGGATAATATCAAAAATTTATAAAGATCTCAAGAAATTAAACACCAAGAAACAAATAATCAAATCAAAAACGGATACAGAGCTAAACCGAGAATTGATAAAAGAGGACGCTCTAATAGCCAAGAGACACTTGAAGAAATGCTCAACATCCTTAATCATCAGAGAAATGCAACTCAAGACGACTCTAAGATTCCATCTCACACCTGTCAGAATGGCTAAGATCAAAACCTCAGATGACAGCACATGCTGGTGAGGTTGTGAAGAAAGGGGAACTCTCCTCCATTGCTGGTGGGAGTGAAAACTTGTACAACCACCATGGAAATAAGACCAAGCCCTGGGGTCATGAGAGAAGGAGAGCAGTCCCTGCCCCTCACATGCTGCAGCACTTGGGAAACCAAGCCCTGCACCTTGAATGAGCAGCATAGTACAGTGGGCCCAGTACGTGGGGATTGTGGATGAGCTGGCTCTGATGGTATGAGTGTGGAAGAGCCAGCCCTACCTTTTGTCTTTGATTTGTTTGGTTATATTTGGTATTGAAACAGTGGGAGAGAATATAAAGTTGGGTGGGATAGGAGGTGATGGAGAATCTGGGAGGAGCTGGAGGAAAGGAATTAATATAATCAAAATGCAGTGTAGGAAGCTCTCAAAGAATATGAAAACACTTATAAAATCAGGGATTTTGTTGTTGTTGTTTTGTTTTTTCCGAGACAGGGTTTCTCTGTGTATCTTTGGCTGTCCTGGACTCACTTTGTAGACCAGGTTGGCCTTGAACTCACAGAGATCCACCTGTCTCTGCCTCCCGAGTGCTGGGATGAAATTCGTGTGCCACCATGCCCAGCAATTACAGACAGTTGTGAACTGCCATGTGGTGCTGGGATTTGAACCTGGGTCCTTTGGAAGAACAGCCAGTGCTCTTAACCACTGACCCATCTCTCCAGCCCCCAAATCAGGGTTTTTTGAAAAGAGATTTTTATTTATATTTTCAGTATAACATTTATTGTAGAATATTGGAGTTAAAACATCTGACACCAATTTTACAATTGTAGTTGTCACAATAGTTCACATTTTCATGAAAAATTATCGATCAAATTACAGATACATGGTTACTCTCAAAACAGCTCAAATGAAGTTGTTGGAGCAAACAAGATGTGGATGGAGATGATCCCATGAGGACCAGAGAAGATTAATTTCCTGTTCTATAAGGGACTTAGTCTCTCCCTTGCATTAGATGGTACTCTGTATAGACTCTGAGAAAGCTCAGTAGATGTACTGAATCCTTAACCATGCATAGGCCAGCTGATCAAGTCCCAACGTTTGTGGCTTTTAATCATGAGGTAAAATAAGGAGTCCAATGTTCTAGACGCCACCTTCACAAGAAAACAGCAGAACTCCTTGAGGGAAGATCACGCTCCAGTTATGATTGCATCCCGTGAAACAACCTTTAGTACAATGGGTTTTTTGGGTTGGAGAAGTCCTTGTCTGCTTAACTTCAGAGGTATCTGCAACAGTAGAAGAAAAATATTGAGAATCAACGAGCCAACACCAACTCTAGAGGAAAAGCAAGGAACAAGCATTCAGGATGATAATGCTTTTCAGAAACATAAAAGCTATATTTATCATCATATACCTTCACTTCCTTATTCTGCAAGCTGTGTCAATTGGTTGGTGAGACTATGCATCCAAACATGCATTAGGCAAAACGTTCATTGATAAACTACTTTATTCAGGGTCTGAGACAAAGTCGTGTTGGTTTTATACTATTTCTGTTCTGTGCTGATTTAGAGTAAACAGACGAGTTTAACCTTTTTAACCTAATTCTTAGTTATTATGTCATATTATTTTTTAAATACTGAAGAGTTATTTTTGGTTTGTTGAAAGTTGAAAGTCAACCTTGAGAGGACACTTTTCAACTCTATGAACAGTTCTCAGCTTTTAGATCATATATCACCACTACAGGTGAGCCTATTCAGGGCAGGTCTTCAAGAGGACAGATACTTTGCTTGCTTTTCTAGCATCTATTAATGGCTTCCAGGGATGGGATGAATGGGAAATTCTGAGTCCTATAGTGTTTTCAACAATGCTTTATCCATGTGCTCTTTGGTGATGAATGGAGAAACCTCCAATGAAGTAATCTTCTGGTCACAGGAAAAGAAAGAGGAACAAAGTTATCATGGAGATAGGGAACTGTGAAGTTCAGGAGGACTGGAGCTAGCTGGAGCATCTGCCCCATGCCAGGACAGTCAAGAACTCTCCAAACTAGAACCTTACTTTGTCTGTCTAAATCCCTGTACATGATTTCAATGCTGTAGTGATAAAGTATTAAATAAGTGAACTGTGGATAGGAAAAGCTATCCAATAGCCTTAAGTTACAAATCAAAAAATAAACACTTCCATCCCTCTATTTGTCCAGAAATAAAACTAATTGATAAGGAGAAGCCATACTACAAAGGCATAAGTCCTGTAAAGTTTAGTTAGTCCTTCACATGAAAGAAGAACAAGTTCTTCAGGAAAATATAAATGCTTTCTCTAAATGTCTTATCTTACTCTTTTGCAATTTTAAGTAATGTACATGTGTTTTCTGTGGAGGCATACAAGAAAAGATGTACATATAAATAAATACATATATATATATACACACACAAATGGTATCTGTTAATTTTTTAACTCATATTTTTATGAAAGAATATTAAAACTGTAAGCCATACTTTAAAACATTTACCAAAGGCGTTCATTGCACAAACTCTCCTCATGAACCATTTGGAGTTTGTGCAATGAATGATATGAGGTGATATATAAAAGAGAGGGGATATCCTTTAATACAGAGAGAGCAAACATAAAACCAGATGTTTTAATGACAAAGTATTAGCATATAGGTGATGAAAACTACTGCAGGAGCCAAAAGTAGAGCATAAAGCAAAGGAGGACAGAAACCTAAGAAGAAGAATCAGAAACGAGTCAGAATCATCAACATGTCCCATGAGGTTGGAGTTCATCATAACCAGAAACTTTTTAATGATTTATATTTTGTGTATAGGAGTGTTTTTCCCACACTTATGCATGTATACCATATGTGTGCAGTCTCAAAAGAAGTCATAGGAGGACATTAGAGCCCCTGAAACTGGAGTTACAAATGATAATGAGGCACCATGTGGGTGCTGAAACTGAACCCAGGTCCTTTGCAGAAGAGGGAATTGTTCATATCACAGACCCATCACATGAGCTCCAGCAATCTGGTTTCAAAATAGTGATTTTCAGCTTGCCATCACATGGGAAATCAGAGGTGAGTTCTTAAAGCCACACTCTGGGTGAACTATTTTAGGTGTACAGAAATGATCAGGAGTCATGAGTTTTTATTTTTTGTTTTTGAGACTGGGTGTCACATAGCCTATGTTGGCCTCAAATCCACTAAGTGTCCAAGGATTATCTGAACTTCTGATGCTCCAGCCTCAACCTTCTGAATGCAGGGATTACAGGTATGCACCACCACAGCTAGTTTATATAGTTCTCTGGATGGGAACCAGGGCTTTGTGCGTGATAGGTAAGCATTTTTTGCCAATTGAGAAACATCACAGACCCATACATGAGTTTTAAAGCTCCTCGGTGATTCTAATGTACAGCCAGTAGTTTAAGACTGTGAGAGGAGGGCTTCTATGAATTCTAGAAGAAGAGTGCACCACTCAACCAACATTGAAGACATGACCACTGTACCTCTTGATGGCACATGACACACCCAATCTCCAATGGACATGATTAGAACTTCAAATAGAATGCATACAATCCTGTCACATTGGCCTGCGCTGACTCTTCATAATGCTACAGTTGTATTCTATATAGACATAGAACCAAAGACCCCTTGACTCATAACTGGATACAAATAGCTCATTGGCCAGAAAACAAATTAAACCTCAAAAGAGCATATTCATTTTTATACACAGAACCTTCCATTGAGTAAAAAAAAAAAAAAAAAAAAAAAAGCCTGCCATAAAACATTATTTATAGAGATAATTTTCTCTCTCACCTGAGTTTCCTTACAAGGCTGGAAGGAGAAGTTCTGCAGGACTTTAGTGAGAGCAAGTTTCATACTCATGAGTGCAAACCTCATGCCAATGCAGTTCCTGGGTCCATTCCCAAAGGGCAGGAACAGGTAAGGATCAATGCTGCCCTTGTTCTCCTTGCTGAACCTGGAGACACAACAGTAGATGACAAGCTAACAATGGATAAAGGATACGAGCTACACGTGTGAAGTTGCCTTTTGACATCTAACCAGTAGCATACAGGTAGTTTGGGAAACCTTCATTGAACTTCTGCTTGAAGATATGTGACTGAGAATTTTACACAAAAGGTCCTTTCCATTCCCTTTGCCTTATAAGAGTCTCCACATGGGTGACATAAGACAAATGCCATTTTAAGGAAAACACCTCGTTATGTGCCCACTAGTGTAATGGCAGTGTTATCTGGTAGGAGGAAGAACCATTCTCTGATTGGATTTGAGCTCCAATTCACAGAAGAAATTAAAGTCTGGTACTGTAAATCTGGTCAAAATCCAATGGCTAGGGAGGTCATAGGTACTAGAGGAGAACTTACTACTATTGTTTCACTAAGTGGATATGGTACCAAACTGCCTTCTAAATATTTATGTTTACACACAAAAAGTAGTGCTGACCTCAGTCTTGGTAAGAGAGACTTTAGTTTGCACTCAGGGGGCAGGTAACATAGAAACTCATGAGTGGAACTAAGTGCTGAGAAAAAGAGATGGTGGAGTGCTCAACCCCGTCCAAGGCTCAGGGAACATCTCAGAAGAGGGGGGAAGAAAGAGTGTAGGAGCCAGGGCATGAAATGGATGCTGTGAAATACTGTCTTTGGTATACGACCTGTCCATTAAACTCGTGAACTCACAGCAGCTCTGGTGACTTACACAAGACTAGACCTATCAACATTCCACCACTGATGGGAAAGGGACTTCATGAGATGCCATCTCCCTATGGAGCTGTTGGTATTTAATAGTCAGTGGAGGAGGGAGAGGGTTTTCTTCAGTGGAGGAGCCACTGGTGAGGTGCTCATTCTCCAGTAAATAACTCCTACACCTACACTTCTGCAGGCAACCCTAATTAAAAACTTATGAGTCACAAGAAAACAAAAAGATGTGGAAACAACAAGAGGACTTGTAGAGGACAAGCTGGGACTCAGCATAACTGGGTGGGAGAAGAGACAGAGTAATATGAAGCGAAAGTGACAAAAATACCTTATACATTCATGAGATTGTCAAAGAATGGAAAAATTAAAAAGGAAAACGGCTTTAAACACTAAAGTCCATTCAGGATAATGCTGGGCTTGAATTCTGAAAAGCACATGTCATTTAGACTGAAGGAAAAGTGGGTTCCTACCTCACACATAAGTTGGTCATTTACTACCTAAAGAAGAAGGAGAAAAACACTCTGTACTTAGATTGTCATATTTTCTTCCCATCTCACTTCACCCTTCCTCTCTTTTCTTCCCTTTCTCTGACAGTCTCATCACAGAATGCAAGTGGAGGTAAAGTCATACTTAGATCTTCTTCCTAAAGAGACAGCACAGCATACGCAGGCCAGCATGGTTCAGGGTGGGTTCCCACTCCTGGGATTACCATACCTTTCAGGGCGGAATTCCTCAGGCTCTGGCCAGTGCTCTGGGTCTTGGTGAAGAGCATAAGATGGTATCATCACTACTGACCCTCTGGGAATAAACACACCATCGATTTCCACATCTTTTTTACAGACCCTCTCAACTCTATTAGCAATTGGGTATAATCTGAAGGTTTCGTTCAACACCATGTCCAGATATTCCATCTCCATCACGGTGTCATAGTTGGGAGGTGCCTGGGAAGAAAGAAAAAGATTTGCGCTGAGTGAGACTTTAGATTAACTTTCAACTCTGTCAACACTGTACTGTTGAGTTCTCAGCAGCTCCAAGGTGAAGCTCTGCATCTCAGAGGACCTTAGTTAGCACTTACAACACATTTTCAAGGGATTTTTAAACTGTTGTATTTCGTGTGTGTAGGTGTTTTGCCTACATGTGTGTGTGTGTGCACCACATGAGATCCGTGCCCACAGGGCCAAGAGAAGCCACCAGATCCCCTGTAACTAGAGTGAGAGACAGTTGAGAGCTGCCTTTGGGTGCTGGGAATCAAGTGTGGATGGATGCTCTGAGATCCACCCGTGCTCTTGACCATTGTGCCATCTCTCCAGCCCCTTACAGTGGTTTGAATAAGGATCACTTGGGGTGGGAAGATGTCTCTATTAGTGAAGTGTCTACAAGCCTGAGGACCTGAGTCCACATACAGCCAGACACAGTGGCACATCTATAATCCCAGCAGTGGATGGGCACAGAAACAGGGCATGCTTCCTGCTCACTGGCCACCCTGGCTAGCCAAATTGATAAGCTCCAGGTTTAGTGAGAGCCTACCTGAATAAACATGGTAGAGAAACATTGGAAAAATGCCCAGGGTAGGTCTACGACGAATACACAAACATATACACACACACTATCACATGTGCTCACACACCCTCACACAGTCACTCACACAATCTGTCTCTCTCTCCTTCTCTCTCTCTCTCTCTCTCTCTCTCTCTCGTAACCGAACTTTTAAATTATTATTTATTAACCTTATTTATTTATTACTAAATTCACTTATAACAAACACCAACAATTTCTTAACTATTAATCCTATAAATTCCTACAACCCCTTTAACCTATCCACTAAACCTATTGATAATTATAACAACTACTTTCATAACCTTTTAGAATGATACAGTCTCTGGGGCAGGTCCTCAGTCGTCAGGAATACAGTCTTTGCTGTAGATTCTTTAATGCACTTAGCAGTCCTTTTTCTGGATCTCTCAGATGCAGGTTCGTCAGGGTCAGTTGGTTATTGCAGTCTCACCCTAAATAAGGCTTCATGCTTTCTTCTCTGTGGGAGACCCCAGCCGTCTGCAGGCCAACTTACTTCTTTTGAATCAGGAACTCAGCTGCTCTGCCTCAGTCCTTAAAGCCAGGCACCGTTTCCTTTAGGCCACTGTTTGGACAGATTAAACCCCTCTAGGCAAAAGCTGAGCCACAGGGTCCAGTCCTTGGCCTTTTGGTGTCTTGCTCAGGCTTTCTTTGCTCACCGGCTTCTTTCTGCTTCAGGGAGAGAGCTGGCCATCAATGGCCAGCCCTTTTTTCAGCAGGACTCTTGGAGCTCTCTAGCATCAGGGGCCTCTTCTCTTCTGGGCTCCATGCACTGTCCTTAGATAGGAGGAATTCTGTTTCAGCTTAATTTGGGCTCTGCCCACTTAGCAGCTGAAAACAATACTTTGTTTCTTCAAGTCTATTGAGTCTTTCCTGTTTTCCTGACTTCAAACTTGTTTTTCAGTCTATTGAGTCTTTCCTGTTTTTGTTGACTTCATGCTGATAATGCTCTTCAGGCCCCGAATTAAGAGACAGTATCAGAAACTCCTATATATTTTCTAAATCTAATTTATCTAACCCCTACACTCTCTCTCTCTCTCTCTCTCTCTCTCTCACAAACACACACACACACACACACACACACACACGCAATTGTGGGTGATGAGAAGGTATCTTGGTTGAGGCTTTTCTTTTCCCTCCTACTCCAAGCACCATCCACTCACCTTGTTGGGCAGAGCCACATCAATCTCGTCCTGCAGCTTCTTCTGAATATCAGGGTGAGTGGCCAGTAAATACAGGACGAAGGAGAGCGTGGTGCTGGTGGTGTCGTAGCCAGCAAATATAAAGATAATAGACTGGGCTATGATCTCCATGTCGGACAGGGCTGAAAGTAGGAAAAGATTTCAGGTAAGTCAGGTCAGGAGAAAATCACACGAGGCTCCCATTTTCCTAGAGATATGAAATAAGGAGAAGCTGTTCAGTCACCCTGAGACTGTTAATCACCATGACATCAATGTGACACATCCAGAGAGGGGAAAGCAGTTCAGCTGGGTTGTCCCAAGGTTTATGCTACGGTTTCATCATCACCGGTGGGCAACTTCAAGACATAGATTTTGTTCTGGTTTCACAATTTATTTTTATTTATGTGTATTTGTGTGTATGTCTGTTTAGAGGAATGCCACATTTGGAGGGGGCAGTACCCACCAGGGCTAAAAGAGGCTATCTGATCCTAGACAAGGATCTATAGAAGGTTGTGAGTTGTCAAGAGTACGTTCTGGGAGTTGAATTCCAGGCATCTGCTTGAGTCTAAGATTTTTTATTTTTATTTATGTGTGCACACACATGTGTGTAGAAGTGCCCATGGAGCTCAGGAGGTGGCATTAGAACCCATAGAGCTAGAATTACAGACAGTTGTAAATCTTCGACCATGAATGCTATGATTCTATTCTTGTTAAATTCTTTCTCTGAATTAGTGTAAGTCCTTGCTACTAAACTGAAACTGGACTATAAACCCACAGTATTATAAATTTTTAAAATTAATATCTATTTTAGCAATCCAAAAAATGAAACAGAAGAGCTGATAATATGTAGCTCACTAGATGGAGTGTCATGAGTTCAATTCCCAGCACTGTATAAACCAGGTATGGTAGTATACACCAGTAATCTCAGAAGTTGAAGGTCATTCTCAGCACATCATGGGTGTGACATCAACCTTGCATTCAAACAGGTCTGCATAAACCAGGGCTAAACAGGGCTACATGAAACCTTGTTTCAAAGGGATGAGGAAGTATAGGAGAATTTGAGGTTACGTCATCACAGGAAAGGGTTTCAGGTGAACAAACAGGAAAGAATTGGAATCTCAAAATACACGATGACTTTAAAAAGTAAATTTGGGGACAGAGAAGAGCATACAGGTATGTATAAGCAAGTGTATGTGCTAGAAATAAGCAAATAGGTAAGAATGGAAGACTCCCTTTACATTAGCTACTGATACCCATGTAGTCTGGAATGGAATGCCATCATTTTGCAACCATTATAGTAATAATGGCTTTAAATTTAAAATTAAGCACAGATGGGATATTGGAGAGATGGTTCAGTGGGGAAGAGCACTTGTGGACAAGCTTGGGGACCTGAGTTTGAATCATCTGTCTCCGTGTAAAACAAAACAAAACAAAAAACAAATGAGGCAGCACACCCCTGTAGTCCCAACTCTGTGGATCTTTGGGACCTGCTGGCTACCAACCTAGCTCCGTGTTTAATAAGAGACCCTCTCTCTCTCTCTCGCCGGGCGGTGGTGGCGCACGCCTTTAATCCCAGCACTTGGGAGGCAGAGGCAGGCGGATCTTTGTGAGTTCAAGGCCAGCCTGGTCTACAAAGTGAGTCCAGGACAGCCAAGGATACACAGAGAAACCCTGTCTCGAAAAACCAAAATAAAAAAAAAAAGAGACCCTCTCTTGAAGAAATAAGGCAAAGAGCGATTAAGCAAGACACTTGGTGCCTTCTCTTGTTATCTGAACACACACCTAGGGGTGTGCATAAGTGCACATACTCACGCACACACGTGCATATACCACACAAAGAAGATAAAAATCTACAGGCGATTTTTAAGTGTGTAAAAGAATGAAGAGAAGCAGTGTGTTTGTACAAAGAGGCTTTCCCCAGAAGCCACTTGATCATCACACAAAGAAAAAGTCTTTACCATAGATGAAGGTAGAGAACACATGTGCACCAGGGGCTCCCAGAAGCATCAGCACCCAGGGGGTACATGCCTCCTGAGTGGATGTTTAGACTCAGATGTCTAGGCAGAGTTCCAAGTCAGTGTGCTGGGAAGGACAGAAACAACACCTGTGCTCACCCAGGTAACACACAGACCACTGAAGACTGCCAAGACTTCCATCGTGACTACACATCATGTTTAGAACAAACTTACGCCCATGTGCTTCCAGAAAATTCCATGTAAATAATAGCCATGTCCGTCTTTCAGCAACTTGACAGAGGTATTCCTCCAGCTAGAAAGCCCTCCTTGCATATTTTCTGAGTGACCTGCCATTCCCTGAGAGCTTCCTTGCCCATAGACCACAAAGTCCTTGGTTACCTTTATGAGACACTTTGTCTTTGGAATTATTATGAGCGTTCATCATCAGCTGAAGAAAATCCACTCGGTGCTGGAAGCAGAAAGGGAAGTGGCAAAAATAGAAGGTCAGTGGTGAGGTCAGAGGTCACAGGTCAGATGTGGATCAGGAGTGCAGAAGCTTAAGTCTCCCCTTTCTGAGAAAAGGGTTCCCTTAAATTCACAAGCATGGCCAGTGTTGATTGAATCATCAAAGAACAAGAGCAGAAGTGGCCAAACTAGGAAGCAATCCAGCTGCCATATCAACCACTGTTCCAATAAACTACAATATGTACAATTTTAAACAATCACTTCTATTCTTTTAAAATGTTTTTGAAGGAGAGGAAAATCATATTTCCCCCTCTTTAATCATTGTTCTTCATTTCACACATAATCACAATGACATATGGTCATACCCACCCCACTGTTTTCTCCATACAATTCCTTATATATCCTCTGTAACATTTCTTCCTCCAAATTCCTTCCTTCCTTTATGCCCTCAATTTAATAACCCAGTGAGGTCAAGTAGTACTGCTCATATGTGCATGGCTGTGAGCCCTCCACTGGGGCCTGGGAACCTATCAGCAGGGCCCACACTCTCCCTCCACAGTTATTAACTGCCAGTAGTTCCTCAGTAAGGGGCAGAAATTGGAGAGATGCTCTCCCATCCCATGCTGCAGTTTTGACGGTTTAAATCTTGTGCAGGTCTTGTGCAGTCCAATTTTGTTTTCAATCCTTATGCATAGCACACTAGTTTTCCCTCTTATTGCGAAGGGTTAATTCCTGGCTCATTCCCAATAAAACTTTAAAAAATCTAACTTAACCTACCCCCCCAAAATATAAGTATTATTTATCTCTATATAGAAATCTAGCCTTCTCTATCTACCTTTAGTGATAGATGAAGGGAAGCACACAGCTCACATGTTCACAGCCCACTGTGTTATATAACTGTGGACTTGTCATGAGACCACTACCTTTTACCTTCTGGTTAGAATCCAGGCGCATTTCCTTCATTTTGTCCACGAATTTTTTCAAAAAATTCTACCGAATCCTTTGGGAATATGGAGACATTTAACATCTCATATATAGGGGTGAGGAATGGAAAGAGTACTGGAAAGGAAAGAGAAATAAGTTTTCATGGAAATACAAGTTTCATTTAGAGAAATCAAGATGTAATCCAAATAATAAAGTTGACAGTGTCTCAGCCAGAAACTATCTCTCTGTGACCCTGCTCACACTGTGACCTGCTCGAGCCAGGTCACTGCCATGTTTCTCCTCTTGCACTTTGGAGTAGACAAAGCTGCAAATCTGACTCCTGGATTTAACTCTGCTTCTGTAGTTCATGTGGTTCCAGACAGAAAGGATAGGGACGATTAAAATGGTTCAATAGATGAAGGGTGCAGCAGACAAGCTGAGAACCTGAATTTGATCCCTGAATGCCACATTGTGGAAGGACAGAACTGACTACAGTGTGTTGTCCTGTGACCTTCACATACCACAGGAACAGCAAGGAGTGTGTGCATGCACACACACACACACACACACACGTGCACGTACACACACACACACACACACACACACACACACACACACACACACACACACGTGCTCCCACGCATGCATGCAGTCAGCCAAGGATACACAGAGAAACCCTGTCTTGAAAAAAAAAAAAAAAGACAGAAAGGAAGAAGTTCTAAAAAGAGACATGAAAACATCTAACTTAACTTTTTAAAATTAGGGCTAGGGAAATGCTAATCAAAACCACAGGTGTAGACCACAACAAATCCACTAAGTATCAATGAGCAAAGTCATGGGAGAGCCAAGTGTTGAGTGGAGCATGGAGAACCTGGAACTCCCCTGCATTTCTGGCAGACTTGTAAAATGCTGCAGCTACTGTAGAGAAGGTTTGCTCGGTTGCTTCATATGTTATAGTAAATAGGGTTACTTTTTAACTCAGCAGTGATGATTCTGAATACATACCCCCAAGACATAAAAGACAAATATTTAAATGTAACCTTGTATGCAAAGGCTCATAGCAGTGAAACGCATGGCAAACGTGTGGAGCTAACTTCAATGTCCGTAAACAGTCATGGAGCATAATTTGGGCTTAGACACAGGGTGTAGTGACACTTGCTTCATTTAATATTGTACTGAGTAAAAGACGCCTGTCACAGAGACCACATAGTCTATGATTCCATCGATGTGAAATGCCCACAATGTGTAAATATACATACACAAAGGGAATTGGTGGTTGCTTAGGTCAAGGCTGCTTGAAGGAAGGGGATGAAAAGGTAGAAGGTGGCTAGAATGAAGTACTCTACAGTGGACATTGGTAATGGGCCATGTCGGCCTTAAGCAATGCACAGCAAAGATGATCAAAGTCCTGAGAATAGTGACTGTTGATTGCTAAGCCCTAATTGGGGCATCTGTATCGACAGCCCTACCCCTAAGGCTCATGGAACACCATGAAAGGGGGTGTGGAAATGAAGTAAGAGCCAGGAATGGGTGAGGGTGTAAAATGCCATATCCTGGACATGGCATGGCGCACTCATGAAGTGGCCACCTGTATGAGAACAAGCCAATACTATGGGTTAGCATCCTAGCAGGCAGCACTGACTGGATTCACTAGGGCACCAAAACAAGGAAGGGGACATGAAATTGGGAGGAGAATGTGTTGGCATATCTAAGGGATATGGGAGGTAAAAATTACCCATACATAATCAAGATATATTGTATACCTGTATGATATAAACAAAAAAATAAATAGAAGAATTCTAAAACTAAGCCAGAAATAGTGGTAAACACTTCTATCCTGGCACTCAGAATGTAGAAGTAGGGGGATCACTGTGAGTTCAAGACCATCTTGTCCTCAAAGCAATATCCAGGTCAGCTAGATAGAACTACACAGTGAGACCCTGTCTCAAAAAAGTACACAAGTAAATGGGTTATCTGACTTGGAATGCACCATAAAGATTGAATTGTGCCTTTAAGGAGATGAATTACATGCAGGGGAATTATCCACCAATAGAGATGCTATTTGGGGGAAGTCTGGAAGAGAAAGGCACAACTGACAACCAGGGCCACAGACAAGAGCAATGGATCAACAGACAGAAGAACCGTCCACACACCTACTGACAAGAACATCGGATCAAAAAAGTCCAATCTTAAGAGCTTCTTGGCTTTCTCTACAAAAGGATCCTTTGGATTGTTGAGGGAATCGATGTTCACTCCAAATGATGTGCTGGTGATCACATCCATGCTGTAGGCCCCAAACACACTGAGGAGAGAGAGATGTGGGAATTTAACACATGCAGCAGGAAGCCTGAAGTAATTCCCACTCTTGGCAAGACAGGCAGAGCCACCTCAGTATTGACCAAGCTCCTTCCCATCGTGCCCAGCCTCTACCCTCGCAACCTTCGTACTGTCACGCTTCTTCTTTTTAAACTGTATATTTATCATCTAGTATCTGAAGGGTAGGAACAAGGAGCTAGACCATCTGAGATGCACAAGAAGGAAGACCCTCTGCTGCAGCTGCCCTTCCTCTCCCAGAACCACAAAGGGTGCTCCACCACTTACTCTTTCATACCCACAGGCTTGCCTTTCTCTACCTCTTGTCTCAAGTGTTTTACCAAAATGTCTCCATACTGATCAATGATGGGGAACATCTAGGCACAAAAACACCCACCGTTAGATGTGGAGACTCAAGTCCCACAAAGACTGCAATTAAAAACCATTTCAGTCACCTCTTTGAGTTTTCCACTGGTGAAGGTGGGAGACAGCAAGGCTCGAAGTCTCTTCCACTCCTCATCCTTAGATATAGAGATGGCTTTTCTCATAATTCCCACTGGTCCAAAATCCTAGAGTCAAAACATACAAATTTGGCTCTCTGCAAGTCCAGAACTCTCCATGTTTGCAAAATTGCTGAACAGACATCACTGTACAACAATTAGTTACTGACAATTAAATGCAAAAAAAAACCCAAAAAGCTCACTCACACCCTATAAGAAATCAGGTGCTCAGTCAGCTCCTGTTGTGGTTTCCTTTGAAATTTACATCTCTCTGTGGTTAGAAAATTAGGTCCAAGGGTGTGAGGAAAGAAAGAACAAGACTTAGTAGATTCCCGAGAGCTGTGCAGATGGCAAATGGCTTAGAGACAGAAAGTTATCTTTGCATCACACAAGTTTGTATTTACAACATTAGCAATGTGAAAAGGATGTCCTGAGTTGGGGTGTGTGTGTGTGTGTGTGTGTGTGTGTGTGTGTGTGTGTGTGCATGTATGTTAGTATGTGTATTTGTGTGATTTGTCTGTGTCAGTGTGTGTATTATGTTTTATATGTGTGTATGTGTGTTTGTGTTGTGTGTGTATATGTATATGTATATGTATGTGTGTGTATATATGTATATGTGTGTGTGAGTGTGTGTGTGTGTTAGTGTGTGATGTGTGTTTGCGAGTGTGTGTGTCCATGTGCCTGTATGCACATGGGTGCAGTGTAATCAGAGGCCAGAAGAGGGAGTTGGATCTCCTAAAGTTGACATTACAGCTGTTTGTGACCTGCTGGATATGTAGACAACCAGTCCCCCATCCTTGTTCAGAGCTTTCAGCCACTAAGCCCTCTCTCTAGCCCCTGGATTGTTTGACTCTGGGGTTGTTTGTTTGTTCTTAGGAGTAATGATATAGAAATCTTTTCCTTTCATTCTTTATGTGGTGATAAAAGAGGAAATAGAATTCTATTCCCTGGTGGGAACTTTCTTTGATCTTCCATACTTGTATTTTATACTAATGTGGAGTCTTCCCACAACAGGATAAAGGGAATGGCTTCCACTTGCCAAAAGCAGCTGGAAGCAAGGCCTTCAGCTAATTTCACCAAATGACTAAAGGCTGAATCAGGGTCAGTGAGATGCTTAGTAGGTAATGGTGCTTGCTGCCAAACCCAACAACCTGAGTTCAATCCCCAGGACCCACATGGTATAAGGAGAGAATTCCCCCAGTTATCTCTGGTTGGGTAGCAGAGTTGCTGAGAGCCATTAGCTGGGCAGAAGAGAGGTAGGCAGAGCTAAGGTTTCCAGGCCTGGTGTCTCAGAGGGACCGTGGGATTGAAGGAGAGAGAGGGGGTATTGAGAGGAGGAAGGAAGTGCCCATGGGGTAGTATGGACCATGAGCGAGTGGCCAGGAGCAGCTTGCCCTGAGAACAGACTGATGGATCAGAAGTCTGCAAGAAGTCACCAGGTTGGCAAGTGACAGGGAGCATTTATGTGAGTTTTAAGGTTGGTAGGATTTTATTGCTCAGAATCCACCCAGCTTAAGGCCTACAGCTTATTAATAAAATAGAGTGTTTCTGTGTCATTTACTGGGAAACTAAGCACTTTAAAGGGACATAAAAACCCCTGGAATAATTGATTCAACAATACAATAATATAGCATATTTTTCCTTACTTGAGCCATTACTGTTACAAAATTAATACCTTGACCCTGCTTACACATTATTATGAAATAATGTGTGAGATAATGTAAATTATTATTGTACATCCACTGTAAATTCATATTTGTTGCATTTTTTTTAGACTGAGTAAGTAAAATATAAAGGTTTGCATTATCAAAAGGGGAGGCTAGAGAGATGACTCCACAGTTAAGCGTGCTTGCTGTTCTTCTGAGCACGCAGATTCGGTTCTCAGCACCCACGGCAGGCAGATTACAACTGCCTGGAACATCAACTCCAGAGGATCTCACACCCTCTCCTGGCCTCCACAGGAACCTACACACACATGGCATTCACTCCCGTACACACGTATATATACCCATAAATAAGATAAGGAAAATGAATCTTTCAACTGTTTTAAGTAGAAAAAGTTCCCTACCCGCCGGTTTGTGAAGACAGTATAGCATTCCTTCACTAGCACATTCCTGATCATCTCTGTGTCCGTGATAGCAAAGACAGGCACTTGTCCATCAAACAACCTGTGTGCAGAAAGCAGCTGATTAACCCAAGCCAGGCTCTCAAGTGGGAAGCACAGCTAGACTTTGAGTCCTCTGTGGCATGACCCTCCCTCTGGCTAGACAGTGTGCTGTCACAGGGGTTCCCAGTTCAGCTTAGGGATTATGACAATGGATACAGGGGGGGCTTTTGTAAAATGATAGATAATATCATTTAAGAACAGTGAGTCACTTAAAGACAAAACAGTTCTGAAAGACATTATAACTAGCCATAAAAAGAGGACATTTGTTATTTCTAGATGTATACATGTGAGAGTTGCTTGTACAATTTCTGTGATTTTTTTGCATAATATTTAAAATATTTCCAGAATACTTACCCCCATATTTTCCCATACTTTTTATAGCACTTGGAATCAAAATTCCATATACCCTGGAAGCAGAAATAGCATGAAATCCATTATTGTCCTGTATGCACTGACCCTTCTGTAGCCAGCCACCAAAGCCTTCAGATCCCATGACATCAGGTTTATGTCTCTGACAGAGAAAAGTTCGTCTTCAGAAATATTGAAGGGTCATAATCACCAAGATGGCTTAGAGGGAAAAGGCAGAGGAATACACCAGGACACCTGACATTTTCCTGTGCCCTCTGCATGCATACGAGTAGATATGTGCATGCATACAGACACCAGATACACACAACCCACACACACAAGCATGCACACATATAATAAATAATAATAATAATAATAATAAATTGTTTTAAAGAATGTGCAAGGTAAGCATAGAGCCATTAGGAAGAAGAATCTGAACAGACAGCAGCATGAGCTTGGCCCCTCGCCCTCTGGAGAAGAGCTTAGGAATGTCTGCCTGGGGCACTGACTGTGGCCAGGTAACAAAGCACGTCAGTCCCAAATGATCCACCTAGACTGAAAACCCACATGGCACATTACGTTTGCATTACTCGGTTTTCTAGTAATTTTTTAAAATCATCCTTCCCCCTAGTGGTTCTGCCTGTAACAAATCTTTAGAGGGAAAACAAGAAAATAAAAAGTGCATTATGTACTTAAGGATCGGAGGTGACTGACAACCATCAGCCTGTGT
Organism: Lophiomys imhausi; assembly: GCA_907164525.1. Classification (NCBI taxonomy): domain Eukaryota; kingdom Metazoa; phylum Chordata; class Mammalia; order Rodentia; family Muridae; genus Lophiomys; species Lophiomys imhausi. The sequence goes on along the minus strand of CAJQZJ010034893.1, from coordinate 187,022 downwards.
CAGATGTTCCCACTTGCGACTCAGACTCCTGCACAGGATGCTGACTTAAAGGAAGAGAAGCAGCTCTAGGTACGTTTCAGTGGTAGAGCCCCTTGCCTAGCAACTGTAAGGCTCTGGATCTCATTCTCAGCACTGAAAAACAAAACAGAAGCTAAACTTTGTCATTAGGGCTGGAGATGTGGCTCAGCAGTTGAGAGCACTGGCTGACCTTGCAGAGGGACCCAGTTCCATTCCCAGCACCCACATCCATCTCTAACTCTGGTTCAGGGCACCCAGCACCCTCTTCTGTACTCCATAGGTACTGCATTCACTGATACACACATATAAACATAACATCTTCTTTCTAAATGAAGCAATCATTAACCAGGACCCCAGTTCCTAAGGAAGAGAATGAAGCAAAATGCTCTAGTTACTCTGGTTCTCAAGAGGAACCCAATAATGCCACCAAAAGCAAATGCTGGGGCTAGATCCACAGAAATAGCTTCAGGGATTCAATGATTATGCAGAGAACTCAAGTAATTGAAGAGTCCCCCAAAGGTGTGTATGTGGGTCATGATAAGCTGATGCTTCAGGAATATGCAGCAAAAGAAAAAAATGCTGCTCATCAGCCCTGGTACAAAGAGTAGAAATTTAATCACATCCTAGAAGTTGGAATCCCCTTCAAGATTTTCCCCAAATACGTACAGCAGTACCCTCCCAGAATCTGCACTGGGCAAGAAACAAACTCTTTGTCAGAGTATCATGTCCTGAATATCAAGACTGAATGAGCTGGACATCTGGGCACTTCACCTGAGGCGAACTTGAGGCTCAATAGACAAAATAAAAAGAGGGCCAGTGAAATGGCTCCGAGAAGAAGCACTGACACCAAGCCTGGTCACCTGACTTCCATCCCTAGGAACAAGATGGTGGAAGAGAAACCGGACTCCCACAAATTGTCTTTGACCTAACATGCATGCTGTGGCAGTACCCACACACATACACACGCTGTTCAGAAAATAAATGCATAGGGTGGGGAGAGTTGACAATGGAAGCTATGAAGATGATTCACTGGGAAGAGCACATTGTAAAAATCAGAATTTGTATGTCCATTATTTCTGTAAATGCTAGGCAGGTGTTAAAGCCCTCAAGAGGTCCAGCTTGGAGGAGGTAGAGACAAAAGGTCCCTGAAGCAAGCTGGCCAGCTTAACTAGTCAAGTCAGAGAGAACCGAGATCGAGTGAGAGACCCTGCCTCACAGTACAAAGTGAAGAGCAATCAAGAAGACAGAAAATAATCTCTGCGGTGGTGGTGCACGCCTTTAATCCCAGCACTCGGGAGGCAGAGGCAGGTGGATCTCTGTGAGTTCGACGCCAGCCTGGTCTACAAAGTGAGTCCAGGACAGCCAGGCTGTTACACAGAGAAACCCTGTATCAAAAAAAAAAAAGACAGAAAATATCAATCTCTGGCCTCCACTTGCACACACGTATACATGCATACACACCCACACATATATGGACACTCACACATGCAAATGCCTGTAAACACACTGCATACATACACACATATACACGCACAAACATATTGTTAAGTTTTAAGTTGGCAATAGAGTCCCAGGGCACACAAGGAAATTTTCTTGACTCATGTGAACACACAGTATAAAGGCCTGAAGTCTCAGAGCTTCCTTCCAAGGAGCATTTACTAGGATTAAGCCATTACTGGCCATCAGGAGAAGTTATTCAGAAAGCTCAACCAACACTCACATTGTAGTAATTCAGCACAGTTCCTAAAAAAAGGCAGGGGTTTGGGCCCAGGAATTCCCTGTTTCTTAAAGACTCCATGTGTACGGGTCCCGTACCTACAAAGTGAAACAGAAATCCGGGTGACCACAAACACAGAAGAGAGGAGACATGACCATAACCACAAAAATACAACAAATCGACAACTTGACTGTCCCTTCGAGTTCCCAGAAAACTTAGAGAATGGTGAGAGGGTCCAGTGTGCATGGCAGCCCATTGTTCATATCTATGTCTGCAGAGTTCTGGTGGGTCTAGAGGTAACCCTGAATGTCAATGAGGTCATGCCAAGAGTAAATCTCAGCAGTAAACCTCCACAAGAAGGAGCTGAAGAAGGGTGGGGATAGGGGTCCCCGGCAGATCTGCATCACATCAGGATAAACATTAAGAGTTAGTGTCACTGGGGCTTCTCTTGTACGTATCTGGGTTGGTCTTCCATACTACCAAAAAATTAAAGTGCAAATTTAACTCAGTTATCATTTCATTTGGGGTCTTCAAGATGAATCCACAGATAGAGACACTGGCTGCCAGTGTTGATAATCTGAATTTGATCTCCAGGACTCACAAGATAGGAGGGAAGTGACCTCCCTAAAGTTGGCATCTGACCTACACCTACACACACACGCACACATGCAGGCACACATGCACATGCCCACTCCTTCACGCATGCACACACACTGTGGTACATTCTGCCCTTAATCACAATAAATAAAAACATGAATTTTTAAATTGTACAGGAGTTCATTTCAAAGTTTGCTATAACTTTTTATTTATTTTTTATGTTTTGGTTTTTCAAGATAGGGATTCTCTGTGTAGCTTTGACTGTCCTGGACTCACTGTGTAGATCAGGTTGGCCTTGAACTCACAGAGATCCACGTGCCTCAGCCTCCCGAGTACTGGGATTAAAGGCGTGTGCCACCACACCCGGTCATTACAGACAACTGCCATATGGTGCTAGGATTTGAACCCGGGTCCTTTGGAAGAACAGCCAGTGCTGTTAACCGCTGAGCCATCTCTCTACTCCAACTTTTAAAATTTTTATTCTCTTGCCTGTGGAGGTGTTGGATAACTGTAGTTACAGATGTAACCATGTGGATGTTTGTATTCAAATCTCGGTCCTCTAGAAGAACAGCCAGTTCTCCTAACCATGAGCAGACCCTGCTTCCGATACCAACGACATTAACAGAACATAGGTCTGAGTGTTACCCCACTCCCAAGGACGTGGTGTGGAGAGGAACTTTGGAGGATACTCACCGGTAGAGGAGCACCAGGCCGATTCCCAGGAGGACCCAGGTTTCCAGTGAGAGAGCAGAAATGAGGTCCATCACTGCTTGTCTGTCAGCAATGCACTCCTCTGTGTTCTCCCTCCAGCTGTGTGTGCTACCCTTTGCAGGGCTTCCCTTGCACCCAGCTGTGCTGCAGTGAGAGCAGCCTGCAGTATTTATATGCTGGGAAGATGGGTGGGTCAGCTTTCCAGCCAGTAGCTGGATCGCCTCTGTATCATCTGGACTTTGGTATCCTCTCCACCTTGCCAGTTCATAACGTTTATCCATAGACTGCTCTGAGTTCCTTTGAGTTAACATTCTGTGCAGCATTAGTAAACAACAGTGTCATATCAGTGAGAGCAAAGGTCCTTCATATCAAAAATCCAAGCAAATTCTTTGATGTGAAATGCCCTCTCTCCAAGGTAGGCTTCATTCAAATATACATGAAGTAAACATTGTGTCATCTGCAGATCTTTACAGAATGTCTTTGTCCCTCCCTGGATGATATGTTATTGTTTTACAAAACTCAACTCAGAAGAAAATAGCAGTTTGAGTCAATCTTCATTTCATCTGGACCCCTAACAAAGAAAGTCTCGCCCACGCATGTGCCCTCTCCCTCCCTATAGACCGCTATGGAGGGTCTTCCTGCACAGCACCCTTACTAGATTGTGAGAGTATTCTGGGCATTAGTCACCATTATGGAAGAGAGTCTTCATTCAGACAGACTAGTCAAGTTGACTTGGGAGAGCTGGCTGGATCTTGTATGTCCTGAAGGACGAGCCACTGGGCACAGTTCAGTGGGGTCATGTTTTCTGGATGTGGGAAGTGAGACTCAAGGCTGCAAGTGGCTGTCTGACAGCTATGGGTCACAGCACAGACAGTATAGAAAGCTAATATGAAGTGGGGAGTGGAAATGCCTCTGATCAGTTGCTAGTACATGTTAAGGGAGGTTTTTGTTCTGGTTTTGTGTTGTCGTTGTTTAGGTTTTTCATTTTGATTTGTTTTGTTTTTGGAGTGATGAAAAATGTTCTAAAATGGCTGTGTAGCTTCTGTAGAACTGTGAAGAACCATATTTAAAACCATTGAAAAGTACATTGTAAATGTGTAAGTCATCCAGTGTTGAGAGGTCTAATATTGTTTCTGATACACTGAATTCAATGCTGAGATCTGGTTACCGCCCCTTCTGAGGGATTCTCTTGATTGGTTAATAAAAGTTGCTTATGGCCAATTAGCTGGGCAGAAAGAGTATAGGAAGGCAGGACTTCCTCAGATCAGCAGGAATTCCGCACACACACAGAGACTCTTTCATCTTTCCGCCGGGAGATACAGAAGGAGAAAGACGTCTGGAGAAGTCTGGAAGGTACTCACAGGCACATGTCGGTTTGGGGTTAACTTAGAGTAGCTAATTGAGAGTCTGCCCAGCTAAGGGCTAAGCGTTAAAATATTAAAAGGTCTTGGTGTGTTTAATTATTGGGGAAAAGACTGCGGCGGCTTATAGGCCCTCAGTCCAAGCAGCCCCGGGCTGTTGGATTCCCAGACTCCCCTTGAGCCCAGGCGAATCTCCCGCCAAGCCGCCGGTAATTCTACCGGCCTAACATAACAACTTATATTAATTAACAGAGTTTAGGTTATAGGTGGTGTAGGCCACCTTTGTTCCCGGGGCTCTTTCTCCAGGGTAAGTTAGGCAACCGGTGAAGGCACTCAGGCCAGGCAGCCTGCTCCTCTGCCTAGCCGCCGGCTACTCCGTCGGCCACTCTGCCAGCCTAATATTACGGTTTATACTTACTAATAACTACATTAATTAATTAATTTGCAGTTTTCAGGTGGCACCCCACGTTGGGCGCCATATGTAAAAATATATGGCTAATTAAAGTATTTACCCAGTATTTATGTTATTGTTAATTGGTTTGGCAGTTGTTAATCTTTAAGCAGCCATTACAAATGAGTATACACAGACACCATGTGGATTTTAACAAGCCTTGGCCTGAGTTGTGCATACCTGGCCCATCTAAGCTAGCTCTTAATTCTATTGCCCAAATATGATCCCAAATATACATACGTCCCCTTGGACTTCCATTTTCCATGCCATGCCGATGTTCCTGGCCATGTGGAATGAGGTTACTTTTTCTAACCCATGGTGTGTGCCTCCTTCCTGCTGCTCCTGGCTGGAGTGCATGAATCCTCTGTCTAAAGCACAGGCTTCCTGTTAGGAAGTCCCACCTTTCTCTGTCTTTGTCCAGTCTAAGGCCTCGGCATTTTTTTTTAACCAATCAGAGTCAAGGTAAGTAACTGACAGCAAACAGGACCAATTAACATTTAGAATGCTTAACACTATCCCAACAGTCCAGTGTGTGAATTATGCGTATCAATAAAGCTGGTGTATGGTTTAAGGTTGTTATTTGTGTGTTTATGTGAATATGCATGCAGATGCCCCTGAAGACCAGAAGAGGGCATTCGATCCCTGGAGCGAGAGTTACAGGTGCTTGTTAACCCCCCCAGTGTCCCCTAACTCCCTCTAAGGTGCTTGGAACCAAACACCAAACCTCTAAAAGATCAGCAATTGTGCTCAACCCCTGAAACGTCTCTCCAGTCCTCGGATATTTGTTTGTTTTTTTTTTTGTGAAAAAAGTAATGTTTAGGAGTAGTGACAGAGCTCAGTTGGTAGAGTGACAGCCATCTTAGCAGTCACAAACTGTCTCCATGCAGAGTGCCACATCGTTGATGTGGTAGACACTTGATAGTACACTTGTGTAATCCCAGCACTCTAGAGGAGAGGAGGGGGGTCAGAAGTTCAAAGCTACATAGAGAGCTTGAGACCAGCCTGAGACACTTGAGACCCTATCTCAAAAAAAAAAAATTCCTCTGTCCATCAAAACTCAACCCCTGCCACCCCATGGCAATGGTCATAATGAGCAGGAGACAGGTCCTACCACTTCCTGCTGAACTACTGACAGCTAACAAGTTCTGGGAGAGGGAGGTGTTGTACTCAGTTGTGAACCCACTGGTGACTGGTGAGCCTACAGACTCTAATGGACAGCCCTAAACCCACAGTCACACAAATAGTACTAGTTAAGTCTAGGGCACAAAAGTAGTCCTCAATATGGGAAAGAGATTTGCAGGGAAGAAGTAAGACAAGGTTGGGAGGGAAAAAGAGAATGTGTGGGAAATTAACCAGAATGCAGTGTCTATGCATATGAAGTGGTCAGGCACACACACACACACACACACACACACACACACACACACACACACACAGAGAGAGAGAGAGAGAGAGAGAGAGAGAGACAGAGACAGAAATTTAATGAAAAAAGGAACTGTTGATTTGTAATCATAAATGGTACTATGAAGTTAAGCTTGAGCTGAGTATCTCAGCAGGATTTAATATTGATGATCCATTCCTTCAATTTTCTCTCCTCTGATTAAAAATAACATGAGGGATGGAAAGTGTGAGGACTCTAGCTTCTGACACTTGTCTCTTCATCCATGTAAGAGATACATTGAACAGAATAAACCTGAGAAATCCTATTTCCTGCTTATCCGCTTGCCTCTCTCAACCTGCCCCCACATCTAGAAGTTTGTGACATCCATTTCCTTCTCATTTCTCCAGTCTTCTTTATCACTTAGGATCTCCCAAGTCTTCCAGCCCAGACAGGATCCAAGAGTTCCTGAGTGTACATTGGAGCACTAAGAAAGAAGATGGTCTTTTAAAAAGTTGTTTACCCACCCTTGCAGCTTGGAATCTAAAAATCACATGTTTTCCCAACAGGCACCCCAGACCCACCAAGCGTACATCAGACAATGATTGCTAATATTTATTGTCCTAAGAACTTTGCCCACATTAGCTGATACCATCCTCTCAACAACCCTGTGAGGCATAGCTCTGTGACAAGTGACCAAACCCTGCCCCAAATGATAACTGGTCGATTCAAGGTTATGTAATAAATCCTTAACACAACCAGGGTCCATGAGGTCCTGTAGCTCTGAAGCTCATCACATTACATCATCCGCTTTCCTCTCCTCCATCCAGTACTTCCCACGCTCCCACTCCCTCTCAAACTCATGACCTCTTTTTAATTATTATTATTGTTACACCCAATAAGTATAAATATATAAATAGAACCGGATGAGTGCATTTAGCAGTGTGTGTAAATGTTTTCAGGGCTGAGCACTTGGTGCTGGACAATCAGCTAAGGGACTCATCCTGAGGGAAGGCTGATTCTCCCTGTCTCAGAGGTCATGGATTGCCTATAGCTCCTCATCCGGGGAAGGGTCTTGTTAGAAGTCCCTGTCCACATTAGCATATATGTTTGAGATGTCATTGTCCAGATCTTGTTTAGGTAACCATAGGGTTAACATTTCATGAGTGTGGCTTCCTTGTCATTTCTGGGAGACACCACCTGACAGCAGACTTCCTAGTCCTCTGAATCTTGAAATCTTACTGTCCCCTCCTCCTCAGAGTCACCCAAGAGTTAGGTGTGGGGGTTGTGGTGTACACGTCTAGGTTTTGACCTTTAACAGGCTCAGCCTTGCCCAGGGTCATACAGGATTAGTGGGGCAAGCGGCCCCTCATTCCAGGCCTTCCCTAAGGCTAGTACCCCCAAGCTCTTCTCTGTAATCAGGACAAGGTAAGGACAATAAGAGCAAGCCAACAATGAGAGCTGGGGAAGGTGAGGCAGGAATCCCATGCTGCCCTTCTCTCCCTAAAGGATAAGCCCTTGCTGTTGGTTTTATAGCAAAGAAAGCCAACAAGGTTTCCACATGGTTACTTTCCAGTCTTTCCTAGAGACTCTGTCCCGATGTTAGCTAGTGACCAATATGGACACAGCACCTCACAGCTTCTAGGTTCCTTTACACTCTTTTTGGGGTCCACGTCACAAACCCCTGAGAAAAGTAGGCTATTCTAGTTCCCTGTTGTAGCTGGAGCCATGGATCAGCAGTTAAGAGCACTGGCAAGGACCCTACTCCAATTCCCAGCATCCATTTGGTGGCTCACGACTATTTAACTCCAGGTCCAAGGTCTTTGTCACCTTTTGCTGGCCGCCATAAGCAGTAGGCTCGCATGTGGTGCACAGACACACACACAGGCAGGACAATCGTACACATAATTTATATTCTTAAACCTCTATTCCCCATGTTACACAAGTGGAGACTTACAGTAAGGAATAAACTTGCCCAAAGTGATTGTTACTGGATTTTCTTTTTTTTTTTTTTTTTTTAATAAAAACCAAAAGATTTCACACTGCCACAACCCAGAGACTTCATAAGGAGGGCACAATGCCCAGCAGATTCTGTAAGTTGCTCAAACTCAAAAAAGAGGATAACAAAGGGAAATATACATGCCTTTCATGTGAGAATCTACACAAAAAAAAGTCCTTAGCAAATGAAAACAAGTGGCGGGGGACAAGGGACGACATTCCATGACAAGCTGGATTCAACCCAAACTCAAGAGTGCCAATCTTAGAAAACAATGCAGATATCAGCTGTCACACTAACAGTGAAAGAAAAAGTTATACGCTGGCAGGATAACTCAGGGAAAAAGAGGCATCTGTCTCTAAACCTGACAGCCTGAGTTCAGTTCCCAGTCTCCATGTGATGGAATGAGAGAATGAACTCCCACAAGTTGTCTTCTGCTCTTCACAGCCCACACACATACACACTCACACATAAATACCTAAATATGAAATAAATGTTTTTTCTTTTTTGGTTTTTCTGAGACATGGTTTCTCTGTGTCACTCTGGCTGTCCCGGAACACATTCTGTAGACCAGGCTGGCCTCGAACTGAGAGATCTGTTTGCTTCTGCCTCTGGAGTGCTGGCATTAAAGGCGTGAGTCACCACTCAGTTCTGAAATAAATACTTTTTCAAAGATCTCAAGGGAGCTAGAGCAATGCTTCAGCACATAAGCGCACTTGCAGGTCTGCAGAAGATCTGAATTGGGTTCCTGTCACTCAGTCATCCAATCACAGCTGCTTTTAACACTAGTTCCAGGGGATACGAGGCCCGTTTCTGGCCTCTGCAGCCAGCCACTCCACACACACACACACACACACACACACACACACACACACACACAC